>QODF01000258.1:374480-454342 GCA_024372805.1 Oostethus manadensis
ATGTTTGTGTGCATGTTTGTGTGAATGTGTGAATGTTTGTGTCCATGATTGTGTGAATGTGTGAATGTTTGTGTGCATGTTTGTGTGAATGTGTGCATGTGGGTAAATGTGTGAATGTTTGTGTGCATGTGTCTGTGAATGTTTGTGTGTGTGCACGTGTGTGTGACCGTGTGACAGTTTGTGTGAATGTGTGCATGTTTGTGTGAATGTTTGTGTGAATGTGTGCATGTGGGTAAATGTGTGAATGTTTGTGTGACAGGTTGCGTGCATGTTTGCGTGTCTGTGTGTGTGCATGTGTGTGTGACCGTGTGACAGTTTGTGTGAATGTGTGCATGTTTGTGTGAATGTTTGTGTGAATGTGTGCATGTTTGTGTGAATGTTTGTGTGAATGTGTGCATGTTTGTGTGAATGTTTGTGTGTCTGTGTGTGTGCACGTGTGTGTGACTGTGTGACAGTTTGTGTGAATGTGTGAATGTTTGTGTGAATGTTTGTGAGTGCTCTCCAAGGTTAGATAGAAAAAGACTTTATTCCTGCATGTCCGCCTTGCATGGCCTTTAAAGTGATGGGCTGTCAGCGATCACGTTGCGCTCAAATGACAAACTTGCAACAATGCAAGTGCTTCCTGTCACGCCTTCATCAGCTGACGGCTCAAATGATTCCTGTGAGCTCCGTAGTCAAATGTCATTCCTAACTGCTTTATATGCCGCGTACCAGGTACCGAGTACCAGGTAGCTGGTACCGTCTTCTTGCAATGGCTAACATAACCTCCTCATTTGACAAAAATGACATTTTTCCCCGTAAAGTCGATTATATAATATAACTTTATTCCATAATTTATGTGGTTTCTTCTTTCTTCCTCCTTTCTTTATTCTTGTATCAGGTTTTCCTTCTGACACGAGGACTTCCTTCTGCTCAAACTTTTCCCTCATAATAAAACGATTGTTGTCAAATCAAGACGTTTATTCTGTAAAATTGCTGCTTTTGTACATATGGGACTAATGTCATGCTTTTATTCTGTTATTCTAGCAAAAGTACACAGTTTTCGTGTAAAGTCCTTTGGTTTTCTCTTCTCATGCGGTTCTGGCCAGTCCTTTTATTTTGGTAAAGTTTTTAAGGGAAATAACATTCGCTTCTTTTTGCTTGATTGTCTTGTCTCGTAAAATTGTCAAAATTCCAACAAAAAGTTTGAATATGACAAATGTTTGTTCAGATTTCTGATATTCATTCGTATTTTTTGCAAATTCTTCTATAGTTTTGCTGTTGTTTTTTTCATTTTTCCTGTTGTTTTTTCATTTTTGCTGTTGTTTTTTTCATTTTTCCTGTTGGTTTTTTTCATTTTTCCTGTTGTTTTTTTCATTTTTCCTGTTGTTTTTTTCATTTTTGCTGTTGTTTTTTTCATTTTTGCTGTTGTTTTTTTCATTTTTCCTGTTGTTTTTTTCATTTTTCCTGTTGTTTTTTTCATTTTTCCTGTTGTTTTTTTCATTTTTCCTGTTGTTTTTTTCATTTTTCCTGTTGTTGTTTTCATTTTTCCTGTTGTTGTTTTCATTTTTCCTGTTGTTTTTTTTCATTTTTCCTGTTGTTTTTTTCATTTTTGCTGTTGTTTTTTTCATTTTTGCTGTTGTTTTTTTTTATTTTTCCTGTTGTTTTTTTCATTTTTCCTGTTGTTTTTTTCATTTTTTCTGTTGTTTTTTCATTTTTGCTGTTGTTTTTTTTTATTTTTGCTGTTGTTTTTTTCATTTTTGCTGTTGTTTTTTTTCATTTTTGCTGTTGTTTTTTTTCATTTTTGCTGTTGTTTTTTTCATTTTTCCTGTTGTTTTTTTCATTTTTCCTGTTGTTTTTTTCATTTTTCCTGTTGTTTTTTTCATTTTTCCTGTTGTTTTTTTCATTTTTCCTGTTGTTTTTTCATTTTTGCTGTTGTTTTTTTTATTTTTGCTGTTGTTTTTTTCATTTTTGCTGTTGTTTTTTTCATTTTTGCTGTTGTTTTTTTCATTTTTGCTGTTGTTTTTACCCATTTTTTTAAATACAGTTTGTGGACGTGAGAATGTGTTAAAGGCAGATACAATTTTTACTCTCCTAATATTTCATCTAATTCTCTTTTTCCATTTATGCCATTTTTTCCTATTTTGCTGTTGTTTTCCCCGATTGTGGCCGTTTCTTCCATTTTTGCAGTTTTTTTTCCATTTTTGCTTTTCCATCGTTGCTGTTTTTTTCCTGCTGTTTTTTTTTTCATTTTGCTTTTTTGCATTTTTGTTGTCGTTTTCATCCCCTTGCTGTCCCTGCTGCTGTTGTTTTTTTTGAGAGCTTGCTGATGAAGACACCAGCAGCAGCGTCTCCAAAGCACATCACCAGGCTCTGCATTTCCTTATGGGTTTTTTCCAGAACCTCCGTGAGGACGCCACAGGACGTCCCCCTCGTACTCCGAGCCCCCCCACACCTGTTTTCAAACTTAACTGAAGGCCATGAAGTTCAGCCCCCCCAATCCCGGCAGCTGCCTGCAGCGTTAAGGCTTCGCAAACAACCTTCTCGGATTCCGTCTCCCTTTTGCATCTCCAACGGAATTCCCTTGGGAGCAGGAGGTAGTTGCCCCCCCAGCCCCCCCCGGGTCAGATCGGTCCCGACGCCCGGAAGCCTCAGGACTGGGCTGCAACCTTCCAAACGACTTTCCGGCCTGTCGCTTGCTGACTCATCAGAAATCAATAAGACTTCACTGAAGCGTCGCGACTCACGTTTGCCAAAATGTCATCCGGGGCCCGAAGACCGGCTCGGGAAGCTGCTTCTGACCTTTTGCTGTGGAGATGCGGAGACGAGGAGGAGAGACTGGATTAGCTAAGCCGTGCTCCTTCCTGCGAGCGGGAAGGTGTGATGTGCGTTTGGGTTGGGAATCCCGCCACACTCGTACGACGTGAGAGAGTCCATGAGTCATGGCGGGTTCTGCAGACGCCGTACACAAAGAACAATAGAAGAATGCAAAAGCTAAGGGAGCGCCGCCACAGCGAACTCCATTGAAAAAGCGCACATTTGAAGGTTTTGCTGCATGTTTGCAATTAGAGTTGGGCCACACAAGAGAAGAGAACACATTCAAACGAATCCCTGCAAGTTACTCTCCACTTCTGCTTGCACCACACAAGCACAT
This sequence comes from Oostethus manadensis, assembly GCA_024372805.1. NCBI lineage: Eukaryota > Metazoa > Chordata > Actinopteri > Syngnathiformes > Syngnathidae > Oostethus > Oostethus manadensis. The sequence continues at coordinate 377,614 of QODF01000258.1, forward strand.
TTCACCAGCTACTCCTTTCCGCGGACAAAAATGTACGCCGGCGTGCAGAAAGTGGGTTGCAAATGGCACAGTTCAACACTTGTGCAACATGAGTGAGGTCATTAATTAGGACCGCAATACAAGTCGGCGGCTTAATCACGGGGGCTAAGCCGCTACAGCCCATAGGAAAATACACACATGGTTGAGTCCATGCCAACGTCATGCCAAACTCCATTGAAAAACGGGCCGTTTTAAGGTTCTATCCACATTAACGCTGCATTTGTGTCATCATCAACATGCACAACTTTTGGGCTTCATAGATGAGGCGCCAGGAAGTTACATTGCTAGAACTGGTAGAACTCTAATTGCACATGATGGGTTCCTCTTGGAGGTGGTCCAGTTTCATGTTTTGATGACACTTGGACTATGGTTCCTCCAACAAAAATAGATTTATGACTCACAGTGACAAGAAAGTGCAACAAATATGCTGATGTTTGCATATTTCTGGCTTGTACGCCAACATTTCGGTCTGGGGAGCTTTTCAGACAGAAGATCTGGAAGGTTTTTTTCTGGGTAGTCCGGCTTCCGCCCACAAACACATACGGCCGCAAAAACATGTCCTCCTAAATATGCAATTTAACAATATTAGAGTCCTCTAAAGAAAAAATAACATCCCTATGGTGACATTTACACTACTATTACCCGATAGAGCAGGCGTAAAAAGATAAAAGAAGACATATGAGGTAAAGGAAACCTGTTTACGACCTTCCAAATACACTTTTTACAATGATTAGAGCCCTCTAGACATGAAATAACACCCCTATAACACCTTTACACTCCTGTTACCCAATATAGTACAAATAATATGAGAAAATACACACATCAGAGCATAAAAACCTTGTGTATGACTTTTTAAATATGATAAATATGAACATTAGAGCCCTCCAGACATGACATAACACCCCTATAACACCTTTACACTCCTGTTACCCAATATAGTACACATGATGAGAGAAAATACACACATCAGAGCATAGAAACCTTGTTTATGACTTTTTAAATATGATAAATATGAACATTATTAGAGCCCTCCAGACATGAAATAACACCCCTATAACACCTTTACACTCTTGTTACCCAATATAGTACAAATAATATGAGAAAATACACACATCAGAGCATAGAAACCTTGTGTATGACTTTTTAAATATGATAAATATGAACATTAGAGCCCTCCAGACATGAAATAACACCCCTATAACACCTTTACACTCCTGTTACCCAATATAGTACACATGATGAGAGAAAATACACACATCAGAGCATAGAAACCTTAAATATGATAAATATGAACATCATTAGAGCCCTCCAGACATGAAATAACACCCCTATAACACCTTTACACTCCTGCTACCCAATATAGTACACATGATGAGAGAAAATACACACATCAGAGCATAGAAAGTAGAAATGAGAGAAAATAAGATGTATTAGAGTATAGAAAAGGTATTTACTACCCTCTAAATATGCTAGTAAATATGATTATAGCCTGTACAAATGAAATACATGGTCATCCATTTTATTCTTTGTTTATGAAATAGCACTCATTCATGGCAGCCATCATGTTTTCAGGATTGTTTTGGTAACACATGGCGGGCGACGGAGGTGAAAAAGATCCCATAAAAAGAACGTAAGGCGTGAAGTCGTGACTCAAACTGCAACAAAACAAAGTAGTCGCTGTCTGTCTGGGGGGTGTTCACTGACCGCCACATAAGTAGGAAATATGAGTTGAATTTAGCCAGGGGGATGCACTGTGTGTGTGTGCGTGTGTGTGTGTGTGTGTGTAACTGAGAAGCTTGAGCCCCCCCCATTTACCGACAGTTTAGTCTAGCAGCTGAAGGCCACGCTAGCAACCCAACATCTGAAACGACACGACCTCCTTCCTTCCGTCTCGTCCAAGCCCTTCACTGCCAAGCACCAACTTTTATTTTGAAGGGTATTATTCCCTTACTAGTTGGACTAGACTAGTTGGCAGATATCGGCAACACCGCCGCATTTTGTTGGGTTTTCCTAAAAGTCCGACTATCTCGTCAAGTAAAGGCACTTAGCGCACCCTCTGCAGCACGGGGACCGGTATTTTGGGTGCGGAGAGGAACCCTACTGGTTTTGACCGGACCGCAGTCGGATGGCAAAGCAGTCACACGGCAGCGTGACGCCGGGAGGGCGGGATGGCGTTCCTGCTAGTCCACGTGGAGAAGCAGGCCTCACCCGCGCCACAAATCCCTTGGCGCTCCCAGCACGGGAACGCGCTCGAGAGTTGCATCTCCCCGCCGGCGAGTCCCAAACCCGGCGTCTCAGCTGGACGAGAACATTTTCCACTCCGGCACCAAAACAGCCAGACGGGAGCGGGAACAAATTTGAGAGAAGCGTTTTTTACGGGTTTGTTTTCCTAAGTAAGGAGCTGGCAGGAGCCCACACACACACACACACACACAAGCACACACACACACACACGCACACACACACGTGCAGTGTGAGCTATGGAGATAATGATTTAATGAAAGAGCAGAGGAAGACTCGGGCCGTGACTCAGCTAAACGCTGTCAGATCGGCTCCGGTTGCGACAAGTCGTCAGGTGGAAGCGCACGGCCTCAAAACCCTAAACCTGCTAAGCAGAAACCTCCCGCCTCCTCGCCAGGGCGCTACCACGTCCGTGCTGGCCGAGATACAGCCTCGCTTTTATTATTACCAATTTACTATCAACATTGTCACGCCCAAGAACTACCTTACTGGCATAGTGACACCTCGCCGCACCGCGCCGGCTAGCTGCTAGCCGTTAGTTAGCGACTAGCTTCTTTGTTCACATGGCCTCAAGCCCCTAGGAAAGCTAATGCTACGTATACGTATCGTGATTGCTACCAACACCCCCAGGAAGGTAGAAAAGAGCAATGGTGGATGTATTCCATGTTAGCGTGAAGGTGCCTGAAACTACAGCATGCACAGAAACATGCAATCATAAGATGAATATTTTCTCCTTTTTTTTTAATAATTTGATTTTATTTTCATATTTTCTTTGTATTCCCATAATAATTTGATTTTATTCCCACATTTTCACTTTATTCCCAAAATAATTAGATTTTATTCCCATATTTTCACGTTTTTCCCAAAAAAATTTGATTTTATTCCCATATTTTCACTTTTTTCCCCAAAAAATTTGATTTTATTCCCATATTTTCTTTTATTCCCATAACAATTTGATTTTATTCCCATGGTTTCTTTTATTCCCACAATAATTTGATTTTATTCCCATATTTAACTTTATTCCAAAAACAATTTGAATTTAATTCCCATATTTTCACTTTATTCCCAAAATAATTTGATTTTATTCCCATATTTTCACTTTTTTCCTCCAAAAATTTGATTTTATTCCCATATTTTCTTTTATTCCCATAATAATTTTATTTTATTCCCGTATTGAACTTTTTTCCCAAAAAAATTTGATTTTATTCCCATATTTTCACTTTTTTCCCAAAAACTTTTGATTTTATTCCCATATTTTCACTTTTTTCCCAAAAAAAATTTGATTTTATTCCCATATTTTCTTTTATTCCCATAATAATTTGATTTTATTCCCATATTGAACTTTATTCCCATAACAGTTTGATTTTATTCCCATGGTTTCTTTTATTCCCACAATAATTTGATTTTATTCCCATATTTAACTTTATTCCAAAACCAATTTGAATTTAATTCCCATATTTTCACTTTATTCCCAAAATAGTTAGATTTTATTCCCGTATTTTCTTCTAGTTCCATAATAATTAGATTTTATTCCCATAGAAGTGTCTGCTTATGTTAATACTCATAAAAATGGTAGAAAATACCACGATGCTAATGTTAGCATGCTGCTAAGACGTTAGCATGTACAAACCTGGCATGATAGCCATGAAGTGTTACTGGTAATGAAAATNCAATTTGAATTTAATTCCCATATTTTCACTTTATTCCCAAAATAGTTAGATTTTATTCCCGTATTTTCTTCTAGTTCCATAATAATTAGATTTTATTCCCATAGAAGTCTCTGCTTATGTTAATACTCATAAAAATGGTAGAAAATACCACGATGCTAATGTTAGCATGCTGCTAAGACGTTAGCATGTACAAACCTGGCATGATAGCCATGAAGTGTTACTGGTAATGAAAATGGCTTAAAAATGCAACTAATCTGGTGTTAGCGTGCTAACTGCAAGCATGCTAACACAGAGATGATTTTGGTTTGAAAAGCGTTGCAATTGGAAAAAATGTTGTGGAATTTGAGGATTTTTGGAAAATCTGGGAATAGTTTTCAGTGCGGGTCCAAGCATCGAGGTCACGTGACGTGCGTGGGAGGTTTACTCGGAAGGCTTTCCACGTGGAAGAGGTGCGTCCCATTGCGTGCATTCTTGGCTGCCTCTTTTTTTCATGTGTTTAGAAGGCGCAGAACCGAGAAAGGATCTCACGTAAGGATTGTGGACGTGTCCTGATTCCCAGCCGCTCACCCTGCCCCTGGGTCTCCACACGGGCCGAGAGAGAAGAGGCAGACTTGGCCCGACCGGAGAGGAAAAACACGGCGAGGGAAAATAAAAAAACAACAAGAATGAAAAAGAAGACGAAATGAGAGTGAATTTTCCAAGAAGCAGGAGCAGCCAACCGCCGCTACGTACATCTGTCTGGAATTAGACTCCCTCTCCCAAAAGCCAACCGGACCCTCAGCGCACGGGCCCGCTCGCCCACGACAACCTCAAACCTTCTAACGCCAGCAAACACGCATGAAGCTACAAAACACCCGCCTGGCCCAAAAGAACTTCTTTTACTGGCATAACGTTGGAATTTGCACAGGCCTTTCTTTTTACTCAATATCTGAACTTCATTTTTGGGAAACTGAGATGCCGAAAAAGTTCTGTCAGAACTTTATGAGGATAAAGTCAGAATTAGAAGAAAATTTACAAGACAAAAGAAAATATAGACCAAGGATAATAATAATAATAATAATAATATGACTTTATGAGAACAAAACCAAAATTGTGAAGCAAAAAATGTCACTCTTACCCGAAAAAAAGGTGCAATTTTACAATAATAGACTTGGAATATTATGAGGAAAATATTGTCAAAATATTGTAAAATAATAGTAACTAGAAAAATCCCCGGTGGAAATTTTGATGGACATGCTCTTTATGCTGTGAACCTCTGGACTGGTGTCATGCGCTTAAATGGCCGTACACCATGCCACTGCTGTACTTATATGAGGAAAAGAGCTAAAATGCTAACAGGCTAACTGGTGGAATCCCAATACGTAGGTAGATTGCAATAGCCACCAAAACCACTAAGGCAGTTCTATAGCGTCCCAGTATCATGAAATGCCTGTATTAGCCTTTAAAGATGAGAAAATTAGCACAAATGCTAACATGCTAACAGGTAAAATGAAACACCTAGCTAGATAGCAATAAACACCAAAACCACCAAGGCACTTCTATAGTGTCCTAGTATCATAAAATGCCTGGATTTGCCTTTAAATATGAGAAAATTAGCACAAATGCTAACATGCTAACAGGTAAAATGCAAACACCGAGCTAGATAGCAATATACACCAAAACCGCTAAGGCAGTTCTATAGTGTCCCAGTATCATGAAATGCCTGTATTAGCCTTTAAATATGAGAAAATTAGCACAAATGCTAACATGCTAACAGGTAAAATGAAACACCTAGCTAGATAGCAATAAACACCAAAACCGCTAAGGCACTTCTATAGTGTCCTAGTATCATAAAATGCCTGGATTTGCCTTTAAATATGAGAAAATTAGCACAAATGCTAACATGCTAACAGGTAAAATGCAAACACCGAGCTAGATAGCAATATACACCAAAACCGCTAAGGCAGTTCTATAGTGTCCCAGTATCATGAAATGCCTGTATTAGCCTTTAAATATGAGAAAATTAGCACAAATGCTAACATGCTAACAGGTAAAATGAAACACCTAGCTAGATAGCAATAAACACCAAAACCACCAAGGCACTTCTATAGTGTCCTAGTATCATAAAATGCCTGGATTTGCCTTTAAATATGAGAAAATTAGCACAAATGCTAACATGCTAACAGGTAAAATGCAAACACCGAGCTAGATAGCAATATACACCAAAACCGCTAAGGCAGTTCTATAGTGTCCCAGTATCATGAAATGCCTGTATTAGCCTTTAAATATGAGAAAATTAGCACAAATGCTAACATGCTAACAGCTAGCCTGCTAGCACCTTGAAACATTAAGCATTCCTGTAGGGTCTCTACATAAAGTCTTATGTGTTTGTTGCAATAACAATGCAATTGTCAACCAATGCAGGCAGCTCGGATTATGTGGAACGATACTGAAATATCGATATTTGTCACCATTGCTTAATGCTGCAATTGGTATCAATTGGGAAAGGAAATCACTGTGATCGCACTTCTCTACAGACAGCACTGATGTATTGTAAAAGTACTGTAAAAAAGTACTACAGGGAGGGGCGAGTAAAAAGGAGGATTTCAGGGGAGGGAGGGGCTGATCAAAGGAGGATTTCAGAGGAGGGAGGGGCTGATCAAAGGAGGATTTCAGAGGAGGGAGGGGCTGAGAAGAGGCGGTAGAAATGTCCGCCATAGAGCGATGAAAAAAGTGGAAATTGTTACCAAAAGTAATGCCGCTCTTCTCCTGAACTTGTTTGGGGGTACGGCTTACGCTTCGGGCTGCACTATTTGCACAAAAAGCGGAAGAATGTGTTATAAGAAAGCGGAATAACTAAAGAACATGAACAGTAAGATGGCCTGTCCATAATAATAAATATTATGGGAAACAATATATCAAGTTCAAAGTATGAGGGAAAATTAGCTTGTGGATAAAATTATAATATTAGAATATTACGGGAATAAAGTCAAAATATTACGGGAATAAAGTCATAGTATTATGGAATAAAGTCAAAATATTATGGGAATAAAGTCAAAATATTACGGGAATAAAGTCGTTATATTACGGGAAAAAGGTCAAAATATCACGGGAATAAAGTCATAATATTACGGGAATAAAGTCAAAAAATTACGGGAATAAATTCAAAATATTACGGGAATAAAGTCATAATATTACGGGAATAAAGTCAAAATATTATGGAATAAAGTCGTAATATTACGGGAATAAAGTCATAATATTATGGAATAAAGTCATAATATTACGGGAATAAAGTCAAAATATAACAGGAATAAAGTCATAATATTATGGAATAAAGTCAAAATATTATAAGAATAAAAAGAAAATCTACCAAGCAAATAATTGGGGCAAAAAAAAGACCCAGAAAGCCAAATAAAAAGCAAAATGCACATGAAAGCTTTGATGCCAGGAATTATTTATCAAATTGTAATTATTGTTAAAAATGTTAGAGTTGTTTTGTGCAAATTTTTTCAATCTTGATGGAATTTTGACCGGGCTGGGCGGCTTCTACGATAGAACTTTAGGTCCTCAAATGAAACTGGACTTGCAAAAAGACTCATCCTTACACTGACAGACCAAATCTGCTTCCTTCTCACCCTCCCTGTGCATCCCGCCCGGGAAGAGGAGGAATTTCCTGAAAGGCGGAGGAAAGACTTTTCCACACGGGAGGCTCGGACAGACCGAGGGACGACGACGACGACGACCTGCACTGACCTCACACCACCACCGGGGGCGCCGCGCCTACTTCACAACCCGCCAGGGGAAGTGCCGCGTGAGGGTCACGTGACCGGGAGAGAGCAGATGCTTGATTCCCAAAACAGACATCAGTCCGCATTTAGCCTCTGAAGTCCAATTCTGGCCCTGGCAGCGGCGGGGAAGTCAAAATAAGAGCACAAAGGCGCAGTCCGGTTCTCCTGGTGGTAGAAATGTCTTGATATGTGATTAGGACCAATCAACACACACACAAACCAATCGATCAATCAATCAATCTGCTGCAAGCCACTCGAGAGTCCACTTTTATCTGCAGCGGCAGGTCCAGTCTGGGAGTTTGACCGAAGCACACAAGCGTACCTGGGTCATCGGGGAGGCCAAAGCGCGGCCCGGGGGCCATTTGCGGGCCGGGACTGCTTTTGGATTGGCCGGCCGCATATTCTAATAATAGAATTCAACGATACACCTTAAAAAAACAAAAAGCAACAGCAGCAAGGTCATTTCACAGGAATAAAGTCCAAATATTAAGAGCTGACGAGGATGAAAAAAGATCAAATATGAACGACGGTTTATCTTTCCAAACTAAATTTGTTTGGCTCTCGCTGGAAACATCTCCCAAACATCCCTGGGAAGTCCAAACGCCTGGAGATAAGGCTGACTGGGAAAGTAAAGTAGGGCAGCGGGGATTTTATACTCCAGTTAACCCTGCATGGACACCACTGGGACTTACTGGGTTGCTGCAGCTCTGGGATTCCTGTCTGGCCAAATTAGCCACGGAGACCGGGCTGGATGAATATGCCCTCTTAATCCCGAAAATCCCAATTTATTCATCTTCAAATGACGAATGAAACTAAAGGTTCTCCTCTCATTGCGTGTGGAAGTGGTAGGTGTTTGGCTTTTTTTGGCTTCTTTGTCCGTTCCGTTTGAAACGCTTGATGAGTAAATTGACGGGGCTAACTATCGCTAGCCGGCCATCCGTCATGTCCCTGTAGTGATGTGATGTTTGAAATTCCACCTCACCTGCAACATGACATGCTAACAGTACAAGGTTAAATTCCACCTCACCTGCAACATGACATGCTAACAGTACAAGGTTAAATTCCACCTCACCTGCAACATGACATGCTAACAATACAAAGATTTTAATTCCACCTCACCTGCGATGATATGCTAACAGTACGAGGTGACAGCAAGTTCGGGTATAGTTGCCGTTCCAATTTAAGGCCTGTGGGAATGCTAATGCTAATGCTAACGTGTTTCGTGTCTTTGCCAGAAACTCAAAAGAAAAAAAAGTACGGTGCAACCCCTAACGGTCCCCCTAAAATGAGCCACCCAAACACTTTGTGGGGTTTTGTGTCATGGCCGCTTATGCAAATTAGGGAATGACGTCACGTCGCATTTTCATTACAAAGCATTTCTGCTGCAGATGCAGGACACCCCCACCCCGCCCCCCCCAATAACAAGCGGCCCCTCCCACCACGTCCTAAAAGCCCAGTTCAGGTCCCCAGATGACACCGAGCCCACATGTGGAAGCCATTTCCCTGACAGCTGGAGGGGGTGAGGACACGCCCATGCGTGCGTCATGCCCTCACGCGAGCCACGCCTTGCTTGCGTCCGCCCCCGCACGCGGATCCTGGCCCTCCAGGCTGCGGCAACACGACCCGAAGCAGGCCGGCCGGGAAGGCGCTGTCAGCCGGCTGCGGTTCGCATCCCGCGCCGGTGTGCGCGCGCGCGCGCGCGCGCGGCCAGGCCCCTGCGGCGTTTCGGTGAACGGACTAACGGCGAGGAACGTGAACGCCCCATGAAGCCCAATAAAGAAGCCCTTTCCCGTCCGCGCGGGATGGGGCCGCTCCCGGGACGAAGTGGCTTCTCGAAGCCACGCGTTATTTGCAGCTCTCGTGGAAGCTGGGCCAGCTGAGTGCAATTGGGTCCAAACGGCACCGAGAACAACGAACCCAGCACGAGCAGGCGCGTAGAGGCGATGATTTAACCCGAATCAGGGAAAGCTACTTACCGCCGAGATTTGGGAGGCGACCGGTGGGGACCCCCGGCAGGAGGACGACCGAGGGCTGGTTTAGTTCCCGGTTCTGGCGGACTCCTCTACCGTCATTCGGACCCCGTTCTCCCCCCTTTCGCCGCCCGCCTGCGCGCTCACTGCACGCCCAGACCGCTGCTAGGCAAGCTAGCGGTTAAGCTAGATGGCGACTTCCGGGTAGGCTTTTCGTAGTAAAATCCCCAGTAAGTAGGTCAGGAAGACTTAACTCTTCCCGAATAGGGGGTCGCGTTTACGCTTCGCAACTTCCGGGTGGGTTTGCCTTGCATTTGATCAATCTGTCACTCGTGCAGTTATAATTTTTGCAACCAAGCCTAGAAATCAACGCCGTATTCTGAAGCTGAAAATCACCTCTACTTCCGGTGTTGCTACTGGGACTTGACGCATCATCCGTCAAGTCTCAACACACCGGATCCCGAAAAAAGTCAAACGGGAGCGCGCATCCACGACGTCCCTGAGCGCGTTCGCCGGTCCTTGATTCCATTCCATGCTATTGTAATATTTTTCTATTCATAAATAGCAACGTAAACAACAACACTGTCCATATGACCTCCCGCGTGCGAGCACGGCTTCTTATTTGGTCGTCTCATATTCAAGTGGGACCTCTAGTGGACAAATGTGGTAATTACACTTGCACGGCGTTTGAACGGACACGTACCGATGCTTACCAGCAGGGGGAGACAGAGACAACAAGCAAAATGTTTTTATTCAAATGTTACAAACATCCCCAAACTAGAACGAAATCATGAGAATATTTTGCAATATAATATCGTTTTTCATGCAGTGTCTGCCGTTGGCTTTACAAACTCAAAACTATTTTCTACAAACTTTTTGGTTTGATTTGTCAATCCTGTGAAGGATTAAACTAATATTTAGTTTTTTATGAGTGCTTCAGGTCTGTGTGGGACGGACTCTACCAACTTGTGGAACCTTTCGTCTGTTATTCCCCTCCAACATTCTTTAACAACATTCCACAATTCATCAACTTTTCTTGCTTTAGCTTTTTAAAAAAAAACCAAAAAATAAACAATAGAAAAAAGAACAGAACAAATTTAAATTTACCAAAAAATAACATTTACAAAAAAAAAAAAAAAAAAAAAAAAAGATAGGAAAAACCCCAAAAACCCCCCAGTACCCTTGCAAGAGTGTAGAGCTGGTCCAGTATTCCACGGCCGGGACGAAAACCACATTGCACCTCATTGAGCCGAGGTTGGACCAACAGTTGTACCCTTCTCTCCAGCACCCTGGAATAGACTTTCCCAGGGAGGCTGAGGAGTGTGATCCCCCTTTCGAACAAACCCTCTAGTCACCCTTTTTAAAAATGGGGACAACCACCCCGGTCTGCCAGTCCAGAGGTACTGTTCTTGACTTCCATGCAAAGCCAAGACAGTCCTCCAACATCCAGAGGCTTGAGAAATTCAAGGCAAAACTCGTCCAAAGGTTCCACTGTACTTACCCAGTCACCAAGCTATGGAGGAAACTTGTTTGGGCCGCTTGGACCCGCAGTCTTGTTCTTTTGGTTCTACAGAAAACCTATGAGTGTAGGTGAGGTTAGGAACGTAGATTGAGCGGTAAATTGAGAGCTTTGCTTTGGGGCTCAGGCTCGTCGCCACCATGGACCGGTGTGGAGTCCGCATCACTGCAGATGTTGCACCAGTGCGCCTGCTGAGCTCACATCCTTCCCACGCTCGGGAAGACCCCAAGTTACTTGAACACCACTTGGGGCAGGATCTCATTATGGCTGCCTCACGCCTGGTTACGGACCGATGATCACCTGATCACGTCATCCGCAAAAAGCAGAGACCCAGTCCTGCCGCCACCGAACCAAAAGATGTTTGCACTTGCAGGTGCGGCTGCACCCGACCGGGCTTTTAGCAGCTCTGGTAGACGGACAGAAGTACCAAGGAGTAAAAGGTAGGCAACACGAGAAGACAACCTCTTTGATGGACGGGGTCTAGCATAGGAACTGGTGAACTGGTTCCAGACCCAATTAGTACATTTTCGCAAAGCTGGGGTCGGTGTTAATGAATGGAATATTTTCGTAGTTATGGCACATAAAAAACTGTTTTTGACATTATTAGAGCCCTCTAGACATAAAAACAACACCCCTATAGTCAACTTTACACTGCTATAACCAATATGGTAGACATAATCAGAGGAAATTCAACATTCATTCATTCATTTTCTACTGCTGCTCTAGCTATTGTCTCATCAGCGGACCGCAATGGCGACCAACATAGTAAACAATTCCTTTAAGACATAAATAAAAAACAAAGAGATCCATCTCCGGGTCAAGGATGAGGTCCTGCCCCAAGTGGAGGAGTCAAAGTATCTCAGGGTTTTGAACACAGATGGATTGGTAGGGCTTCTGCAGTCATGCGGACTCTGCATCGTTTTTTTGTGGTGACGGAGCGGAGCTGAAAGGCAAAGCTCTCAACGTATCGGTGGATCTTTGTTCCTACCCTCGCCTATGCTCATGTGCTTTCAAGAATCACAACTTTTTTGTTTTCTTTCCCTTGTTTCGGTGTATTAGGGCAACACAAAGAACAAAAAAATTAGATTTCGAGACTAAAAATTGTAATTTTACAAGAAAAAAAGGGGTAGTTTTACCTTTGACCCGGGCCAAAGGTCACACAAGTCCCCGGGGTTTATAGCTGTAATATTAGAGTAGAGTAAAGTTGTACGTTACAGGCATTGCCCGAGACAGCTATGAAAGGGGGGTCTTAGGAGGAGGGGAATTACGGCTTTTAATCTCGTAAAATCATGTATAGTCACCATAGTTGAAATCTATAATGGAGACGCAATAGCGGAATAGCTAGTCATTTCGGACACGCCGTCCAATGTGGATACTATTAACTAACTAGACCTGTGCAACTTTGGGGGAAATTGCGTGTGAATGCTGGTAAGGCATTCACACAATAAACAGATGAATTGCTGGTGAGGAAACACAATAACCAGTTCCACAACGTTACAGAGTGAAAGATGACACATTATTTATGATTGTACATTTCTCTTGGAGATTAATTAAAATAAATGCTATTAAAATCCATTAAAATTAAATAAATGCTATTAAAATATTATTCTTTATTACATTATAACATCAAAATATATACAATTATTAGGATTATTTATTATTATAAAAGTGATGTGTTTGGTCTAAAAAAATGTAGACAATAATATCATTTTGTGCCAATTTGTGGGACAATAATAAGTTGAAAATGCATTGTTTTGTGAAAAAATGTGTATTTTCTCACTGTACTTTTCCTAAAATGAATATTGAAATCTCTTCTTGTCTCATCCTTGCGATCCCAATCTCGTGTAGCGACTCTTGCGCCTCGTGACACCCCCTAACCATCACAACAAAGGAAGAATTGTGGGTGCTAAACAAATCCTGCAGTCAAAGAAACGGGAATAAACCTGAAATGACAACTCAGACCAGCTGGACCAGAAGAACAGGCCCATGGAGTAAGGCGCCATGATACTGGCTGAGATACACGGAGCACTTGGCACGTGATATCACCACACAGTCCACGGTCCAAAACATGGAACATGGGATAGCACCTGACATGGTATCCATCCATCCACCTTCTTCCGCTTATCTTAGGTCGGGTCACGAGGGCAGCAGCCTAAGCAGCGAAGCCCGGACTTCCCCCTCCCCAGCAGATCCCGAGGGGTTCCCGGGCCAGTTGACACGTTGGATGTCTTCCCCGAGGCCTCCTACCGGTCGGACGTGCCCTGAACACCTCCCCAGGGAGGCATCCTAACCAGATGCCCGAGCCACCTCATCTGGCTCCTCTCAATGCGGAGGAGCAGCGGTTCTACTCCGAGTCCCTCCCGGATGACAGAGCTTCTCACCCTATCTCTAAGGGAGAGCCCAGCCACCCTGCGTGGGGAAACTCCTTTCGGTGGCTCGTACCCGCCATCTTGTCCTTCCGGTCACTACCCAAAGCTCATGAGCATAGGTGAGGGTAGGAAGGTAGAGAGCTCAATGGACCGATCTGCCTGTCCATCTTGCATTCCATCCTACCCTCACTCTAAAAAAACCTGAAAATCAGTCCACGCTGTCCCTGGAATTGGGCTACCACTTCCCACACAGGACATGCTCTTGCATCACTTTGTTTATTGCACTGCAATCAGTGGCAACACTTGCAGGTTGAACTTGTTTGGAGGGTGCATGTGGACAGCCCCCCTGGTTGCAGCAAGGTTGCATCATCCTTAGTGGTGATGTTATGATGAAAGGGCGGCCGGGGGCGGAGGTAAATACTGCCCCGAGCCTCACCTTCGCCGACGCCTGCCCAGCGATGGAGGGAGCGGAACTCTGCTTCCCGCAGGTCAACAACTCTTGCGTGAAGGCGCACCGTCCTCACCCGGAGCTCGACGCCGCCGTGCTCTACGCGATCTCCGCGCTCGCCGCCGCCCTCAACCTGCTGGTCATCGTCGCCATCGCTCACTTCAAGTAGTCACAGGTTTTTTTTGGTGTGGATGGTTGTCGGGATGAGCTCGGGGAGAACGGATGCTTTCCGACCTGCGGTGCTTTTCATTTGTGTTGTCGTCTGTGTCCCAGGCAGCTCCACACGCCCACCAACTTCCTCCTGCTCTCCTTGGCCATCTCCGACTTTTTCGTGAGCTTCCTGCTGTTCTTCCAGAGTCGGTCCATTGACGGATGCTGGACTCTCGGAAATGCCATGTGCGCTTTCTATCTGGTCTTGGACTACCTCGTGATCTCCGCCTCTGTGGGCAACATAGTGCTCATTTCCATCGATCGCTACGTGGCCATTTGTGACCCTCTACGCTACGCCACCAGAGTGACCCCTAAGAGGACCCGATTGTGCGTTTGTCTGTGCTGGCTGTGGTGTCCCGTCTTCATGCCGCTGATGTTCCAGGGCGAGCTGCCGCACCGGGACGCTTCGGCATCCTGCTACGGCGACTGCGTCTTATCCAGCACCTTCGTGGAAGTGGTGGTGGACATGGTGGTGACCCTCATCATTCCCATCACCACCATCATGCTTCTGTACTCCAGAGTGTTTGTGGCGGCCTTGATGCACCTTCGTGCCATGCGCTCCCGCCACGCCCCACGGCGCGGCATCCAGAGGAAAGAACTAAAGGCTGCCTTGACGCTTGGGGTGGTGGTGGCGGCGTTCCTGGCGTGCCTCTGGCCGTACTACTTCTACATGATGACGAGGTCCGACAGCGACCGCAAAGTATCTTCTCAACCTTTCCTGGTCTCCTTGTTCTACTTCAACTCCTGCCTCAACCCGCTCATCTACGCCTTCTTCTACCCCTGGTTCAGGAAATCTCTTAAGGTCATCGTCACGCTGCAGATACTCAAACGCGGCTCCTCGGGAGCCAGGGTACTGCGCTAAACGCAGATGTGTTGAGCTGATGTTCTAGTTAGCCGCAGCAGAGTCCGTGTTCCTCCGAGTGTGAGCGCCGGCATCGTACTCGCCACCTCCAGCCGCAGGAAATGGCAGATTTCCATTCCTGCTCTGACTTCCTGTGCTGAAAGTGCTACTGTAAGGCGGCGCGTCCAATAAAGGCCTGCACTGAAACAAAGTCGCTGTCATTCCATTCCATTTTCCTCATCTTTAAAAGATTACATCCAATCCCAGTCAATGTGAAGGGAGCATAATATTGCCATTTATTTAATATTGCATAACCTTTTATCATTTGAGGTTTATAAAACATGAAACAATCTCAAAGTGTTTTTTACTTCATAATAAATACACAAATCATTCCGATACAATATATAAAAACACGGTATGAGTACATGAACAACACGAAACGGAGTTTTCAAGTGTTTTGCGGTACTTTTGTCGCAGTTTATGAAATAAAAAGATTTTCAATTAGAGGTTTGTAAAAAGTCACAGAGATTCTATAATACAATAATGCTCTTATATTATAATTTTACTGTATATATTATCACAATATTGTTGAACAAGTGCCACATTTTATAATCTTTGCTGCATCAAGTGCTTTGTTTAATAATAAATATACAAGGACTTGTAATATAATACAAATACATATTAGAATATTGTTCAAATATGATGCTACAATACCAAATAATATTCAAGTATATTTTAGATTTATTTTTATTGTTTTAGGAGTAATTGTGTCATAAATCCTTCAGGGAAAATGTAGCATTATACTATAAAATATAAAGTTATGAATATTAATATTATGTATTTGTATATATGATTTATGAAACAGTATTGGGATTGCGCAACACGAGCAACATTTTCTAATCTGCATGTCAATGAGGGATGAGCGGTAAATAAAGTGCCACAAAAGACGCACATTTAATAATGTAACATGGACCGCACGGTGGATGAGTGGGTAGCACATTGGCCTCACAGTCAGGAGGTTCCGGATTTGAATCTCAGAGTGGAGTTTGCATGTTCTCCCCCGTGCGTGTGTGGGTTTTCTCCGGGTACTCCACTTTCCTCCCACATTCCAAAAACACGCATGTTAGCTTCATTGGCCGCTCTAAATTGTCCATTAGAGTGTGAATGTTTGTCTATATGTGCCCTGCGATTGGCAGGCAACCAGTCCAGGGTGTGCATGCCTCCCGCCCAAAGTCAGCTGGGATAGACTCCAGCATCCCTGCCACCCTAATGAGGATAAGCGGTATAGAAAATGGATGACTGAATATGCGAAGCTCCACTGACATCATGTGACCTGCATAGTAACCGAGCCACAGCCACATTGTTCATACGCCCAAGAACTACCTGACTGGCGTAGTGACACCTCGCCACATCACACTGCTAGCGACTAGCTTCACCACACACTCACGATGCTTCAGGCCACTAGTGAAAAGCAACGCTACGTGTTGGAGCGCCAGAGTTTTTGGCGCTCGGTGTAGTGCTTCTTTCTGTGTTGCTATGTGACATCAATGCACCCAGGAAGGAAGAAAAGAGTATTCCGTGTTAGCAGGAACGTGCCTGTCACTACACGCTCACAGCACGGATAGAAAACCACAAAACCTTCTCGGAGCTTTTTTAACAGCAGCCTTGCCGGGCAGAATAGGTGTGTCCCTTTACAATTTACAAATTTAAATTTTGTTAAGTCACAATATTAACAAATAAACCCATTTTGGAGAAAAATAATATGTGAAAAAAGTTCAGAAGAAAAATCTTAAAAATGCAAAACAATTAATAAATAAAAGAGCAAAGTTCAAAATATGCTTTTTCACCGACACGCCAAAGCTTTTCCATGAACGATTGGGTAGTTCTTGGGGAACTACTTGAATCTATCTACCTAGTATTCAAAATAAAAGCAGTACAATGTGACTAACTAACTAAACATTACTTGAAAGGGGGGTGTTTAAAACCCAACGGGATGTCCAATGGGTTTTTCAGTCAGGATCACATGCAGTACATGACAAATCAGATACCAGTAGGTGCAGTAGATTCTCAGAAAACAAACAAGACCCAGCATTCATGATTTGCACGCTCTTGAGGCTGCGTAATTGGCCAATTAGTTGAAAGGGGCGTGGTCAAAAAATAGCAGCGTGGCATTCAATCAGTGATCAATGTAGAGAAAAAAGAGGTGAGAATCAGGTGGTCCCTATTCAGGGAGGAAAGCAGCACTTGTTAAACAACATTTCTCTTACTTTGCGTACTTTGATTAAAAAGTTGGTTGGGGAGGGGAAAACTTATGAAGAGGTGCAAAAAATGTTTGACTGTTCAGCTAAAATGATCTCCAATGTCTTAAAATGGAGAGCAAAACCAGAAACACGTGGCAGAAAACGAAAGACAACTATCAAAATGGATGGAAGAACAACCAGGATGGCAAATGGCAATGATCAGCTCCAAAATGATCAAAGACAGTCTGGAGTTACCTGTAAGTACTGTGACAGTTAGAAGACATCTGTGTGAAGCTAAACTATTTACAAGAATTCCCCGCAAAGTCCCTCTGTTAAAAAAAGGCATGTGCAGAAGAGGTTACAATTTGCCAAAGAGCACATCAACTGGCCTAAAGAGAAATGGAGGAACATTTTGTGGACTGATGAAAGTCAAGCTGTTCTTTTTGGGTCCCGCAAGCAAACTCTGAATTGAAGCCGCAGTACACAGTGAAGACAGGGAAGCATCATGATATGGGATGTTTCTCCTACTATTTATCCCATAGCAGGGATCATGGATCAGTTTGCATATGTCAGAATACTTGAGGAGGTCATGTTGTCTTATGCCTAAGAGGACATGCCCTTCGAATCAACAAGACAATCACCCCCAACACACTAGTAAAACAGCAACATCTTCTCATGTTCTTATGTTACGGAGGGGCCAGCCCCACCCCCGGATCTTCATCCAATGGAGAACATCAAAAGTTGATGAATTGTGGAATGTTGTTAAAGAATGTTGGAGGGGAATAAGAGATGAAAGGTGTCGCAAGTTGGTAGAGTCCACGCCACACAGACGTGAAGCACTCATAAAAAACTAAATTTTACTTTAGTCATTTACAGGATTGACAAATAAAACCAAAAAGTTAGTACAAAATTGTTGAGTTTGTAAAGCCAATGGCAGACACTGCTATTTTTTGGACCACGCCCCTTTCACCTAATTGGCCAATTGCACAGGCTTAAGAGCGTGCATATCATGATTGCTGGCTCTTGTTTGCTTCATGAGAATCTACTGCACTTACTGGTCACTTGTTTGCCATGTAGCAATAAAAATATACTAATACCAGAACTTCACCTGGTTAGTCACCGTATGACCGTATGTGGCCCGGGCTGGAAAAAGCATTTCAAGTCGCTGAAATCGGTGTCTGCGTGTCAAACTAATGACGACGAGGAGAGTGACTGGGCTAGAATACACTCGGGTCACGTGTCGTCATGGTGGTTTGTGTTGCTCGCCCTTGCGTGGGTTTGTTTGCCAGCGCGGCGCTTGCATCATGTCACACTCACCTGTTTGCTTCACACCTTTGATTGGCGCCCAAACAGGCGTGCCCGCTCCCGCGGGGCGCCGTCGCACGCTCGCCGGGGGCGGCTGACGCAACCACTCCGAGAGAAATGGCCCTGAAAGACACCGTCGTCAAATGGAAACCAGTATCAATAATTACATTTACAGTTAAAATATCATTAGGCTAAATATAATATCAATAAATATCATAACAATGACCTTATTTAAGACAAATATCACAAATACTTCAAATAAATTGCCCGTATTTAAATATTCAAATCAATTTTATTAGAAGAAATTTTGTTTTACCTCATTCAAAAATGATCTTTAGGATAAAAGAATCAAGTTCAATACCAGCAAGACAATAAGAACCATTATGCTAAATCTCACTCTGGTAAATATCTTTCAGATTAATATTTCGCCAATAAATACATATCATTCACGCCACAATATTGGGAACTGAAATACCAGCAAGACAGCTATTCTAACAAGATGTTATACCAGTAAGAGCAAAACCAGTAGAGTTCCGGGGCGGCCGAGACGGCGACCCTGACGGCTTAAAATAGGAATTTGGGGAAAAATATTGAATCTATTCCATTTACAAAAAATCTAACTGGCAATTTTTAATTCCACTCATAAAAATGTCAATTCAAAATTACAATTTAAAAAATACATACCCCCCCCCCCAATATGAAATTAAAATAACCCTAAATATTAACAAAACTCAGTGAGGTTGTTGCTTGGGCACCAAGATGGCCACCCACCTTCCTGAAAATCAATATCTATTTTGCATCAAATGATAATAAAAGCACACAATAAAAATAGCAATCACTCCCTGCCAAGACGGTAAAAATACAAACCATCAAAACAACCACAACATCACTAAGAACCAGCAGAGTTCTTAGTGAAGAGCGTTGGTGCTCCAACTTGACCCTTGACCCGTCCGCCGTCAAACATCACATCATGGTACCGGCCCGGGGGACGTTGGAGTCGCGCGACCCGCGTGTGGGAGAGAGGAGCCACCGGGGGGCGGGGCTTGCCGTCTCAGTCTTCCCGCCGCGTACAGGAAGCGATAAAACGGCCGCGTGAGGCTGAAGACTCCGCCAGACAAGCTGGAAGCGCCTCCTCCTCTTCCGCTGCCGGGCGATGGAGAGCGGCGTGGCGGCGGAGCTGTGCTACCCGCGATGGAACGCCTCGTGCAGAACGCCCACGCAGCCGCCCGGCCAGGCCATGGTGGCCTACGCGCTGCTGTCCTCCATCTCCTTCGTCACCGTGGCTCTCAACCTGCTCGTCATCTTCTCCATCTCCTACTTCAGGTGATCACTCTTGACTTTCCCGCGTTGACGTGTCCGACCGCGCTGACCGTGTTCTCCGGCGCCGGCAGGCAGCTTCACACGCCCACCAACCTCCTCCTGCTCTCGCTGGCCGTGTCCGACCTGCTGGTGGGCCTCCTGCTCATGCCCGTGGAGATCGTCTACATCGAGGCCTGCTGGTTCCTGGGCGACATGGCGTGCATGCTCTACTACATGGTCGACTACGTGATCACGTCGGCGTCGGTGGCCAACATGGTGCTCATCTCGGTGGACCGCTACGTGGCCGTCTGCCAGCCGCTCTCCTACCCGAGCTGCGTCACCGGGAGGCGGGTGCAGATCGGCGTGGGCTTGTGCTGGCTCTGCTCCGTGCTCTACCGGCTAGTGCTGCTCCACGACCACCTGGGGGAACCGGGCAGGTCCGTCTCCTGCCTGGGGGAGTGCGTGGTGGTGATCGCCAACGTGGCCGGCTGGGTGGACCTGGTCTTCACCTTCGCCGTGCCCATCGCGGTCATCCTCTTGCTCTACTTGAGGGTGTTCGGCGTGGCCGTGGCTCAGGCCCGCTTCATGCGCTCCCGGGTGGCTGGCGACCAGACCCGCCATGTGAAGAAGAGGGAGATGAAGGCGGCCAGGACCCTGGGCATCGTGGTGGCGGTCTTCCTCATCTGCTTCTGCCCCTTCTACTCGCCCACGATGGCGGGCGAGGACACTGCCCTGGACGCCGCTTCGCCTGCCTATGAGATTTGGTTGGCCCACTTCAACTCTTGCCTGAACCCCGTCATCTATGCTCTCTTCTACCCGTGGTTCCGCAAGTCCGTCAAGCTCATCGTCACGCTGCAGATCCTCAAAGCCGGCTCCAGGGACGCTAAGATCCTGTAGCCGCCTCGCGGGAACTCATGGAAAAGATTCCAGTTACCATTTTTGTAGCGTTCGGCAGCACCCAGCTTTTTAGGAGTCTTTGAGGGGCTTTTTAGGAGCTTTTTAGGAGTCTTTGAGGGGCTTTTTAAGAGTCTTTGAGGGGCTTTTTAAGAGTCTTTGAGGAGCTTTTTAGGAGTCTTTGAGAAGCTTATGAGGAGCTTTTTAGGAGTCTTTGAGGAGCTTTTTATGAGTCTTTGAGGAGCTTTTTAGGAGTCTTTGAGGAGCTTTTTAGGAGTCTTTGAGGAGCTTTTTAAGAGTCTTTGAGGAGCTTTTTAGGAGTCTTTGAGGAGCTTTTTAGGAGCTTTTTAGGAGTCTTTGAGGGGCTTTTTAAGAGTCTTTGAGGGGCTTTTTAAGAGTCTTTGAGGAGCTTTTTAGGAGTCTTTGAGAAGCTTATGAGGAGCTTTTTAGGAGTCTTTGAGGAGCTTTTTAGGAGTAGTTGAGAAGCTTATGAGGAGCTTTTTAGGAGTCTTTGAGGAGCTTTTTAGGAGCAGTAGTTGCTGAATTGCATTTTAGATCTTCCTGCTAATACCATCTTAATATTTCCCATACATACAGAGAATATGAATAATCCCTGCTTTTACATTTGAAAGGCTGCCTTTGATGATATGTCAGCGGATGAAAGAAATAAACGTGTGTGAAAGTCCCGCCATGGATGCATTCTTACATAAGCCGCTTACTGTACTTGTGTAGCAAAACGTGTAAAGCCATGACGTCTGACGGCACGTGGAATGAATACCGTGCACACAACAACATTTACAAGCAAATGATTTCCAAATAGAACAAAAATAAAAAATAAAATAAAACAGAAATGGGAGAAAATCATTGCAGTCCGAAGTTTTAGTGGCCAAATTGGACGTTCATATTTTGTTAGCATTTTATACACGATTACAGTTAACACATTTGGCATGTATCAGATATCTATTTACATATTACACATTTATTTACATACTAGACATTTTACATTAACTATTTAATCTCTCGAGTGCTCAAATAAATGTAAATAGATGTCTAATAAATGTCTGTCGACTGTAACCCAACTTTTGGCCCAGCGTGTATTACCAGTTATATTTTTGGAAACCGCATCTCATTTGTATCAAAATGATTTTCTTTTTTTTTTTAATTTGTCAAATATTTCGCTTTGTTTTTGTAACTTTATGACTTTAATCCCATACTATATTTTGACTTTAGTCCCATAAATGAACTCCCCAATTAATTCACCATTAATAATTCCTTCTTTCTTTCTTATAATATTATATATAAATAATAATTTCCACACAAGTCCCCTGTCTTTATAGCTGTCTCAGATTTCGGGAATTAAGTCATAAGGTTACGACAATAATGTTGGAAATTTACGAGAAAAATCTCGTAATATTATCGGAGTAACGTCATAACTTTATGAGAATAAAAGTTGCAAATTCAGTTTACAGGCAGTGCCTGAGACAGCTATGAAACGGGGGCCTTCTGTGGTGGAGGCAGGTTACTAGAGAGTACCTGTGAGATGATGCTATAGTTTTAATAATAATTGCTATAATAATAATAATTTTAGTAATCATTTTACAAGAAAAAAGTAGCAATCTTACGAGAAAAAAAGGTTGTAATTTTATACAATTAAAAGTCGTAATTTTCCGAGAACAAATTTTTTTAATTTTACAAGATTAAAAACTGTTATTTTGGGAGATGAAAAATTGTGATTTTTTTAGACTAAAAATAGTAATTTTACGAGAAAAAACGTTCATAATATTATGAGATCAAGAGTCTTGACTTCATGACAAAAAACAGTAACTACAGGATTAAAAGTCATAATTTATTAAGATTAATTTGAAAAGAAAAACGTAATAATAGAAAATTAAAACTTGTAACACTATGAGATTGGATGTCGTAATTGTATGAGAAAAAAAATAAATTAGGAGATTAAAAACTTGAATTTTACCAGATCAAACGTCGTAATTTTACAGGATTAAAAGCGGTAATTTTACGAGAAAAAAGTCATAGTATTATGAGATCAAAAATTGTAATTGTAGGAGATTAAGAATTGTAAAATTGTGTGATTAAAAGTCGTGATTGTAGGAGAAAAAAGTCTTAAGGGGTTAGCATGGGTTAGCATCATCTCACCAGTACTCTCTAGTACCCCCCCCCATCCCTCCCGATTCACAGACTCTCATAAAGTAAAAGTACGACTTGAACATTAACGAGATATTTCTCGTTAATGTTCGACGTTATTGTCGTAAATGTAGAACTTTATTTTTTTGAAATGCGATGATTTTAATGCTCCCTTTGGCAGGCATTGCCGGTGAACGCTACAAACACAGGGGGGGCCCTTCCTTGCGTGACCTTTGGCCTGGGTCACGTTTGCACTTTTTCTCGTAAAACAACAACTAATGTAGAAAACGTTTTTTTAATGAAAAAATTAATAAAAATGTTTTTTCCATTTTTGCTGTTGTCTTTTTGTTTTCTTGTCAAGGTCTGTTTTAAGAATGTGCCACCGGCCGATAAAAAACAGCGGAGGTACCGCAACTGGCCCCCGGGCCACACTTTGGACAGGAAGTGCATACAGTGTAGTCTCCCAAAATCTTCCCATAAAGAAGACGATGAAGAGAGGATGCTACTTCTCCTTTCCCAAAGAGGACCCTTGCGGGACATTCCGTCAGAGGAGTGTGTGTGTGTTAATCCGGGTAGCGGGCGTCGGGGCAACGCCAACACAAAGTAGCAACTCACGCAGCCTAGCAACCAGGAGGCCGCAGGTTGAACGATCCGAGCCAGCACGTCTCATCAGCACTCTTAGAACTCCCCCAAACAGGAAGTAACACCATGAAGGGCCTGTCTCCGCTGAGTCGGGGGTGTGGTTGCGCCATCGAGACGAGCGCGAGCGGCAGCGGGGGCCGCCTGGATGTCTGCTTCACGCCGCAGGTACGCCGCACGCTTTGTTGCTAACGCGTGTCAGCTCCCATGATGACGACGTATCCCAACCTCTGCTTCCCATGTGCAACTTTATTGTCCAACCTTTCACTCCATGCTTTTTCTTCATTCTAGAAAATTTACTTTTTTAGGAGAGTTTTGTTTTTTGGGCCCCCCTCTGGAGCCTGCAGGTGCCTGCAGGTGCGGCACGGTGGCAAGCATCTGGTGTCCGGGGCTGCACACCCGGGGCCCGGTCGGGCACAGCCCGAAAAGCTAACGTGGGTCCCCCTTCCCATGAGGTCACCACTCGTGGGAGGGGCCAAAGGGGTCGGGTGCAGCGCGAGCCGGATGGCGGACGAAGGCGGACCGATCCTATCAATGCACAGCAAGAGCTCAGGGCTGGACTTTATTCCACTCTGCTGTTGCCAGCACTGAGAGGCGACGGGCAGGGGTGGCAATTCTTGTTGCCCCCCCGGCTCCAAGCTTGTACGTTGGAGTTTAACCTGGTGAATGAGAGGGTAGTTTCCCTCTGCCTTCAGGTGGGCGGACGGGTTCTGACTGTTGTTTGCGCTTCTGCGCCAAACAGCAGTTCAGATACCCGCCCTTTTTGGTGTCCACATGTGCACTTGGCACATGGCAGGGTCCTTGGGAGTTTGCCCAGCCAGTCTACATGTGTATTGTGGACTTGGAGAAGGCATTCGACCGTGTCCCTCGGGGTGTCCTGTGGGGAGTGCTCCGGGAATATGGGGTATCAGACCACCTAATTCAGGTGGTTCGTTCCCTGTATAACCGGTGTCAGAGTTTGGTTCACATTGCCGGCAATAAGTCGGACCCGTTTGGTTGGTTGGACTCCGCCTAGGCTGCTCTTTGTCACCGGACACGGGATTGGATCTCTGCTTTTTGCGGATGATGTGGTCCTGTTGGCTTCATCGAGCCGTGACCTTCAACTCTCGCTGGATCGGTTCGCAGCTGAGTGTGACGCGGCTGGGATGAGAATCAGCACCTCCAAGTCCGAGTCCATGGTCCTCGCCCGGGAAAGAGTGGAGTGCCATCTCCGAGTCGGGGATGAGGTCCTGCCCCAAGTGGAGGAGTTTAAGTACCTCGGGGTCTTGTTCACGAGTGAGGGAAGGATGGAACGCGAGATGGACAGGCGGATTGGTGCACCGTCTGCAGTGATGCGGACTCTGCACCGGTCTGTCGTGGTGAAAAGAGAGCTGCGCCGAAGACCGAAAGGACAAGATGGCGGGTACAAGCGGCCGAAATGAGTTTTCTCCGCAGGGTGGCTGGGCTCTCCCTTAGAGATAGGGTGAGAAGCTCCGTCATCCGGGAGAGACTCGGAGTAGAACCGCTGCTCCTCCGCATTGAGAGGAGCCAGATGAGGTGGCTCGGGCATCTGGTTAGGATGCCTCCCTGGGGAGGTGTTCAGGGCACGTCGGACAGGTAGGAGGCCTCGGGAAGACCCAGGACACAGAGAAACTCTGTCTCTCAAATGGTCTGTGAATGCCTCGGGATTTGCCAGGAGGAGTTGGATGAAGTGGCCAGTGAGACTGAAGTTTGGGCTTCCCTGCTTGGACTGCTGCCCCTGCGACCCGACCTTGGATAAGTGGAAGAAAATGGCAGGATGGATGGATGGAGTTTTGTTTAGAAAAAAGAAAACAACAAAGGGGCCTTTTTGGAAATGTACTTTCTTGCTACATGGTGCTTTTGGAGTGAGTATTGGAGCGCAGATATGTGATGGCACTGTAGGATTACTACATCTGGAAGTCCCAGGACGCTTTGCTGAGTCTGAGCGCCAGCGGAAGTTTGCTAAGGAGTGCGGAGTGGAGCATCCCCAAGACGTACAGCACTCGGAGGGGACCCCTTCTTCTCTATGCACGGGTAATTACGAGGAAAAAGACGCCGGCGTAGCTCTGACTGAACTCCCGCTTTGCTTTGCTCCCCAACGTCTGCAGGACTTGGTGACGCTGGGGAGCTCGTCCGGGTCACAGGTGGCAGAGAGGAAGAGGCGGGTTGGAAGGAGCGACATGCCAGGCGCAAATAAAAGCCGTTGGGTGTGTAGTGCTACAACTTCAGGTGTACCTAGAGCGAGTCTAGTGAAGTCAGAGTCCCGGATAACTCAGACTTCCGGGAAAATCGTATAATGTTTTCCCGCTGATCACCGGCGCTAATGCTAGCAATGCTAGCTTTTCAGCCAGGGCCTCAATCCATTTAAATCAAGTTTCCTAAAAATGCATAAATAAAGGGAATTGCTGCCCTGCGATTGGCTGGCGACCAGTCCAGGGTGTACCCCGCCTCCCGCCCAAAGTCAGCTGGGATAGGCTCCAGCATCCCCGCCACCCTAATGAGGATAAGCGGTACGGAAAATGCATGAATGAAACGGAATTGCCTTCAATGAAATAAAAGGGATTTATGGGTGCCTCCCATGCAGGCGACTAACCCCCGCCGTGGCCCCCGCATCTTACCTCCTCTTGGCCTCCATCCTCCCAGCGTCGAACACCCCCGGGGCCCGGACTTCCTCGGTGGTGCGACCCATTGGGGAAACGCCACCCATCCGGACCGGGGGAATCCATCTGAAGGTAGAAAAACGACACATAAGAGTTCCCCTGCGGGTGAGAACGACAGGAGGGTCCGCCCGGATGTGGCTCTGCAGATTCCCAGAGTTACTGGTACTCCACCGTCAGGGGCCCGGCACCACGTGACTCCTGAAGAGGTTACAGTTGACCCATTTCTCCGCCGCGGCGACACGTTGCCCTCGTGCCATGGCCTCCTTTCTGCCACCAGCTGAACATGCGGCGTGCCGAGAGCTGCGACCGTTGCCAGATGAGAGCCGTCAGTCATCTCCGAAGCTCCGAAGATCCAGGAGGAGGCCGGCAAACATCAGACAGCTTCACGACAGGTGTGTGTGTGTGTGTGTGTGTGTTGCTCACAGGTTGCGGAAGCTGGACTAACGTGCTAAATCGTGTCCTCCATGATTTCCACCACACAGGCCCGATTCTTCTTCTTCTTCCTCCTCTTCTGACACCTCCAGACACTCCTCAGTCCCGCGACCGCCGCCCTCACACTGCAAGTCCTCACGTTTCCTTCTCACCGCTTCTTCTCATTGACACGTAGTCGTTACGTTGGCGCTAGCAAGGAGAACTTTCCGCCATCATGATTACGCTCCTGCAAGAACCCTGTTGATTTTTACAACCACACGCTCAGGTCAGCCGCGTACGACGAGTAGCCGCATGGCAAAGGTCCTGTTAGTGGATAAAAAGTTTTGATGAGTAGCAGCATGGCAAAGGTCCTGTTAGTAGATAAAAAGTTTTGATGAGTAGCAGCATGGCAAAGGTCCTGTTAGTAGATAAAAAGTTTTGATGAGTAGCAGCATGGCAAAGGTCCTGTTAGTAGATAAAAAGTTTTGATGAGTAGCAGCATGGCAAAGGTCCTGTTAGTGGATACAAAGTACTGTTGAGTAGCAGCATCGTAAAGGTCCTGTTAGTGGATAAAAAAGTTTTGATGAGTAGCAGCATGGCAAAGGTCCTGTTAGTGCATACAAAGTATTGTTGAGTAGCAGCATGGCAAAGGTCCTGTTAGTGGATACAAAGTATTGTTGAGTAGCAGCATGGCAAAGGTCCTGTTAGTGGATACAAAGTATTGTTGAGTAGCAGCATGGCAAAGGTCCTAACCTCATTGGATTTTCAGGCTGGGTCTACAGATGAAGCCCACCAGAGTCGTCTCCCTCCCATAGAGGAACACAAAAGCGGAAGGGAGAAGGGCAGCAGCAGGATTCTGACCCGGCGGGTTCTCCCAACACCGTCAGGATGGGTTGTGTATGATGGCCAAGAAGGTCCAAACAACCTCCGCTGGCACCCCCTGCTGTTTCCTCTGCTACCTCCTGTTGTAGAGGCGGGTGAGAGGCATCACGGCGTGTTTGGTGTGTATGATGTTGTCTTCCGTCTCACAGAGGGACAGAGAGACAGAAAGGACAGAGTAGAGAAACAACCCTTGCGACCTGACGAACTCCAGTCCAAGAACGTGTCGGCAGATGGTACCGCTCAGCATATTCACACACACACGCTGGTATGAAGTACCGTGAGTGCTCTGTGCTCCCCCATAAGAGCGAATCCAATCTGGGCCAGAATGTGTGGACCTTGATGTTGCCCGGCGCCTCGCCTCAAGCAAACACACGCACGCGGCTTTGAGCGTTTTCGCCAGTCAGGAGTACCAGGCACGGTGGAAATTGCGCAACATTAACGCGAGCAATCTTTGCAGGAGGGGGCCCGCTGAAAGCAGACGCACCTTCTGGGGGTGCAAATGTTCACGCTGTGAGTTTTCCCTCTTATTAAGTTGCAGCTGAGCTTAGCGTGCGCTGGAACCCTCGTTCAGTCCTCAAAGTGTGTCCTCAAAGGGTGAAGATCTCCACGGGTCTACGGAGTGGGAAGGAAGACCACCCGACACGGAGGAAAAGGCGACGGGTGGGCGGCCGGTGGAGGAAAAGAGGTGGGAAGAGAATGAAGACGCTCAACGCCACGTTGGTGCGTCTTTGCCTGAGGAACCCACGGAAGCGGCGCCGATAGGGGGCGGCACTGAGAAGGAGGAACATCTGACAACCTCAAGGCAGCTTGGATGTGACATGAACGTCCTGTTGGAACCAGAACCACGGTTGGTATCGCAGTGTGACAAACCCAATTCTATATGACATATTCAAGTACCGCCTCCAGCCTGCAGGGGGCGCGTCGAGCACCAGGTCGGGAAGATGCCTCGAGACCCAGGAAGGACAGAGAGAGGAAAACCCGCCAGGAAGCTGCAGGGTGCATTTTTTAATTACAAAGATCCTCTATATAACAGGAGTGCTCTGCTGTTTTTAAGGACCTATTGCTAAATCAGACAGGACCAGTCTGCTTTGTTTAAAAAATAATGTGCTCTTCAAAGATCCTCTACATGACAGGAGCTTTTAAAAACCTCCTGCAAAAACATTAGGCAAAGATCCTTTATATGAGAGGAGGGCTCTGCTGTATTTAAGAACCCACCGCAAAACAACATATATCAAAGATCTTCTGCAGCACTGGAGAGCTCTGCTGCCTTTACATATTACAAAAAATATAGTCAAAGATCCTCTATTTGATGGGAAAGCGCTGTTCTTTTTAAGGACCTACATCAAAAACACTAGTCAAAGATCCTCTATATGATGGCAAAGCTCTGCTGTTTTCCAAGGACCTACATTAAAAATGCTAGTCAAAGATCCTCTATTGAAGACGAGTGCTCATGTTTTACTTGAGGACTTTTCTGAAAAAAAGCACACAAGAAATCCTCTATGAGACAAGAGCGCTCTGCTGTTTTTGAGGACCTACTGCTAAAACAGTCAAAGATCTTTTATATAAGATGAGTGCCGATGTGTTAACTTAAGGATTTTCTTTAAAAAATGCTAATCAAAAATCCAAAGCACAGAAGAGCTCTGTTGCCTTTAAGAACATATTACAGAAACAAAATATGCTAATCAAAGATCCTTCATATGGTAGGAAAGCTCTTCTAGTTTTACAGACGTTAAAATGAATATATATATGATAATTTACTGTATATGATCATCAAAGATCATCTGTATAATATGAGAGCTATGCAGTTTTTAAGGATATTTTGCAAAAATATATGCTGGTCAAAGATCCTCTATATGATAGAAAAACTGCACTTTGTAAGGACCTACAGCAAAAATGCTAGTCAAAGATCCTCTATACAAGAGGAGTGCTAATTTTTTACTTAAGGACTTTTCTGAAAAAAAGCACACAACAAAATCCTCGACGAGACATGAGGAGGGCTTTGCTGTCTTTTTTGTTTGTTAGTCAAAGATCCTCTATGAGGCAGGAACCACATCAGGATGCGTTAGCAAGAAAATGGGTGGACTTGAAACGCTTCCATGAGGAACTCCCATCCACCTTGTGTCTTACTGCTTGGTGGCAGTGGAGCTCACGTCGTAGGTGGCCGTTAGAGTGTGCTGCGTTCTTGCAGGGGAAAAGAGGAGCGAGCAGCTGGAGCACTAGAAGAAGGACAGATGCAATCCAGGAAGAAGAAAGATGGAAATTTGAGGAGACCGAAGAGAAAAGAGAGCGACGCTCACCCAACCGGAAGCCACGACGTGGACGTCAGCAGCAACAGAGACGCCAAAGAACCTTCTACCCGTCACCCATCTCTGGTGAGGACTGACGGATGCTTCCCGGTTGCTTACCGGATTTGCGTCCACGGAATGCTCGCTGTTTCAGGACGACAAGACACGTGGACGGGGAGGAGGAAGCAGGGAGACCAGGAGAACAAAGGTGCTGGAGAAAGAAGCCGTGACAAGGAGATGGAAGGAGGCAAAGCTAGAAGACGAAGAACATGCTGGTAAGACGCCACCGTTGCCAGATTGAAGCTCAAATGTTTCCCTGAGGAACGCCGTGTAAGACTACCTCATGATCATGTCCTTCTGTACGCTTCCAGGTCGTTCCGGCGTTCTCTCACATGAAGAACAACCAGAAGGTCTGGAGAAAGACCATGTGGCAACCAAGCAGGAAACAAAAGAAGCTTCTTACCAAAAATCCCCTGGGGGCTCCAATGAAAAACCACAACCAAGAGCTGAATCTGGCCTAGGAGGACACGCGCAGCTTCATTCCAGTCTTTCCAGCAGCAGCCATGGTGTCCCATCTGCTGCTGTCTCCAGCTTGTCTCCGTCCGCATCCGTGGGCCGTCCTGCCAGGAGCCCGCTCAGGTCTTCCCGTGAGGCTCTGCCATCTGACGTGGGGGGCCTCACGTCCTCGCACGGCGACCTGTCATCGGCGTGCTCTGCCGTCATGGTGACAGAGGAGCAGCTGATGTTAGACCTGGTGAAGACCGAGGTTAGTAGGACGTGTAGATAAGACAGTGGAACAATTCATCATTAGAGCCCTCGAGACATAAAATAACACCCCTACAGTCACATTTACGTTCTTATTATCCAACATAGTAGACATAATAGAATAAAATAAGGGAAGTAAAACCTGTTTATCATCTTCTGAATACACGTTTTAACATCATTAGAGTCCTCGAGACATAAAATAACACCCCTACAGCCACATTCACGTTCCTATTATCCAATATATGCAATATAATAGAAGAAAATAAGACATAGACAACAAATAAAACCTGTATATCGCCTTCTAAATACGCTTTTTAACATTGTTAGAGCGCCCGAGACATAAAATAACACCCCTACAGTCACATTTATATTCCTATTATCCAATATAGTAGACATAATATAAGAAAAAAAGACAAACAAGACATGGAAAACCCGTTATTATCTTATTAATACACTTTTAAACATTATTAGAGCCCTCAAGAAATAAAACCTGTTTATTGCCTTCTAAGTACGCTTTTTAACAATATTAGAGCCCTCGAGACATAAAATAACACCCCTACAGTCACATTTACATTCCTATTATCCAACATAGGCAATATAATATAAGAAAAAAAGATATAGATGACAAATAAAACCTGTTTATCGCCTTCTAAATACGCTGTTTATCATTATTGGAGCCCTCGAGACATAAAATAACACCCCTAGAGTCACATTTACTTTTATATTATCCAATATAGTAGACATAATAGAGGAAAATAAGACATATAAGACATGTAAAATCTTTTATCACCTTCTAAATACGCTTTTTAACAGTTACCGGTACTTTCTGTTTTTTTGGCTAATTGGACTGTAAAGCTTACTATAGGGCCGCACGGTGGCGGGTAGCATGTTGGCCTCACAGTCAGAAGGTTCAGGGTTGGAATCTCCATTGGGCATCTCTGTGTGGAGTTTGCATGTTCTCCCCGTGCGTGTGTGGGTTTTCTGCGTTTACTCCGGTTTGCTCCCACATTCCAAAAACATGCATGTTAGCTTAATTAGCGACTTTAAATTGTCAATTAGAGTGTGAATGTTTGTCTATATGTGCCCTGTGATTGGCTGGCGACCAGTCCAGGGTGTACCCCGCCTCCCGCCCAAAGTCAACTGGGATAGACTCCAGCATCCCTGCCACCCTAATGAGGATAAGCGGCATAGAAAATGGATGAATGAATGAAAAAGCTTACTATAGGGGTGTTATGTCATGACTGGTATGTCTAATAGTGTTAAAATGCATATTTAGAAGGTGGCAAAAAGGTTTAATATGTCTTTATTTTTTTTATTTTCTGTCAATATGTCTACTATGTTGGTAATAGAAGTGTAAAGGTGACTTTGTGGGTGTTATTTAATGTCTAGAGGTCTCTACTAATGTTACAAATCATGTTTAGAAGGTGATACACAGGTTTTATATGCCCTATTTTCTTTTAATATGTCTATCACATGGAGTAATAGAAGTGCAAATGCGACTATAGGGGTGTTATTTCATGTCTACAGGGCTCTAATAATGTTAAAATGCATATTAAGAAACTGGTAAACAGGTTTAGTATGTCTTATTTTCTCTTATAATGTCCGCTATGTCAATAAAATTGACTATAGGGGTGTTATTTCATGTCTAAAAATCCTGTTTAAGTGGTAAAGAGGTTTAATATGTCCTATTGTCTTTTAATACGTCTACCATGTGGGTTGATAGAAGTGCAAATGTGACTGTAGGGGTGTTATTTTATGTCAGCAGGGCTCTAATAATGTTAAAATGTGTATTTAATAGGTAGTAAACAGGTTTTCTGTGCTCCAACTAGCAAAATATTTAAGAGAAGGTAAAAAGGAATCCTAATTTGCGGAAATCCATCAATCAAAGTCAGGGCTGCAACCAATGAACAGTAATACAGTGGGCATGGTAGGCAGCCTTGAGGGATGCCGGTGTTGATGGATGGTAAAGGCTGTTTCTGTGTGTTTTAGCCCTCCAGAAAGAGCGACAAGCAGGAGGGTGAGAAGGTGGCTGCGACACGGCGTTTGGCCAAAAAAGCTGAGCGACGGCAGCAGGAGATGGAGAAGAAGAGGAGGAGGGAGCAGGAGGAGGAGGAAAGGAGGCAAACAGAGGAAAGCATGAAAAGCGAGCTGGAAAGAGAGAGAAAGAAAAGGGCAGAAAATCTCAGGTCTGACGTAAAAAAACAAAACACCGCACTCCGACCATTCACTAGCTCGCCTTCACCTTTACTCCAGACTAAGCAGGCTGGCGGAAGACAAGGAGAGGAGGCGTGGCGAGGAGGAGGAGCAGGACCGAGCCAGACGGGAGGAAGCAGAGCGGGAGAGGAAGAGGAGGAGGCAGGAGGAGAGGAGGCGGCAGATGGAGCAATTGCAGAGGACGAGGGAGGAGGAGGAAGAGAAGAGGAAAGGTGAGATCAACTGCAGAGAGTGCCAGGCTCGGACCCGAGCATGCATATTTGCATGCTCTCCTACGTTGGCACGCATTAGTCCACATCGTAGTCCTCATTCAAACGACTTCTCCTAGTGCAAGAGGAGCGTTTGCGCCTGGAGGAGCAGAGGAGGCAGGAGGAGGAGTGCAAGCGCCTCCAGGAGATGGATGAGATCCAGAGAGCAGAGTATCTAGCTAGGAAGGAGCAGCAGGAGGAGCCAAACAGGAGGACCAAAGAGGAGGAGCGCCAGAACGCAGACGGTGGAGCCTTGGAGGGGGAGTCCAGTCAGGAAGCAGAGCCTCTTGCTGGGTAATCACCCCCCTTGCTCCAAATCTTGTATTGTACTGCCTAGATCTTAATGGGTATGCTGGAGCCTATCCCAGCTGACTTGATTAATAAAATAGCACACCGCCCGCCCATGAAACTTCCTGCCTTTTGGCGGGGTGTGATCTCAAACGTGATGGAGTCACACTTACCGGCGCTGTGGTGTCCCCACAGGGAGCTGGCGCCGTCGCAGCAGCCGGTGGCTTTGCAAAGGAGTCTCCTGGTGGACGGCGAAGGAATGGAACAAAGCCAGGCCGTCTCCAGGCCGTGGGTCTACTCCTATTTCCCTCGGTTAATTTTCAATTGCCATAAATGAGGTGTTTAGTCGGGTTGATGGTTCATCAGGAGTGTCCTTGTCTGCAGACGATGGGGTGCTTCGGAAGAGGGGGCGGGATGTTGGGTTTTTAGATGAGAAGATGCAGGAGGCAAACCCTGCAATTGAGGGATGGGCCCTCAACGGGACAGGGAAACACGAAACAGGCTTTTGTGACTATTATAATATAACTGAAAATATTATCATGTCTTCATACAATGCAAGCAGTTTTAACAGAGGAGGAGGATGTAGAGGAGCACATTTAAGCAAGATAATAGAGTTAGACTCGGGGGCAAGTTTTATACAGATATATATTTTCATTCCCAAGGACAACGGGATTAATAAATAAGACTATAGAATCAAACAAATTCTGCTCCACGAGCTGCTTGCCAACCGCCAAATGAACAACAGACGAAGAAGAGAAGACTACAGGTATTTGTGTCTACCGTCGCTCTGATTTGACGTCACGGATCTGCTGTTTATCTGCAGGCATAGCCGAGGACAGCTAAGTGGGGCTACTGTCTTGACTGACAGCTATCTGGGCGGGGAAAAACAAAAATGGCGCCGTTCAACGTTGTTTTAGTCCTGCTGAAGCCAGTGAGCTTATTGTTGCTATTGCAGCAAAATTTGCTTCTTCTTAATTTTCAACAAATGCGGGAAGACACAGCACATCACTTTATTCTGGCTTAACAATCTAGTGTGACCCGAAGCAACAGTTCCGGTTCGTCGTCGGTCCCACTCGCACTTACCGCCATATTTTCTGTTGGCAGGCCGTCTGCGCAACTGCGCATGCCCAGTTGTTTGTTGAGTGTCACAGCGCCTCCAGCAGGTCTGGCATATGTATTACATTCATGTATTACATTTCACTCGTTTTCAGTACGTTCATGCGGACGCACAGAGTTCGCGAACCAGCTCCTTCTTCACAGAAAGCGTTTTGGAAATGACGAGCGTTTTGTCGTCTTAGAGTCGACCGTGTCATTGTGAACCTGCTGCGATGCGTCCTGCGCCCACTAGATGGCGTACCGAGCTTATTTGCAATCGGCCACAGCTACTCTCCCGACAAAGAAGAGCAACCGGAAGTGTGTCCGAATAAACATTGCCGTGTGGACAAAGGAGACTTACCTGGAGTCGCTTCAACAAACCTTCCTGCCTCGAGAAGAAAGCGTCGCGGCCGTCCGAAGGTGAGGTTTTGTTTCCCAGCGATGTGTAATTTTTGTCATTTTGTGCGTGAGATGCGGAACCTGCGAGCGTCGTTGTCGTTTCCAAAGAATAGGATCGTTTCGCTCCCTTGGCGCGCCTGTCAATCAAACGCCCTTCGCGTTCGCTTCGGCCCAACAGCAACAATAAGATGGGAGTGCGCTGCTGTTATAAAGTGTACGGTAATTGGCTTTATTGACATTTTCCCCCCCCGTTGATGTTTGTCGGTCGCCTGACAGGAAGTGATTGGAGATAAAAGGTCCCAGCGTCCAAACCCGGGGCACTTTCAAAACAAAAGGTGTCAGTGTCCTCCTTTCCATGCCATTTTAAACCAACACCTTTATTGTGACGCACACAGTAATGCGGGCCAAGGATGATCTGATGAATGAACGGCCCGGCGCTAACTTTACCAATCTTGTGCCGACAGGTCAAACCCTAGAGGCGTGATGGACATCGGCATCGCCGTCTCGCTCATCCGAGGCCAGATGGGCGCGGTGGTGGAGCGGGCCGTCAACGGCGCCGTGGAGACGGTGCTGGCCGAGATGCTCAAAGTGGTGGGCGTGAAGTTCGAGGAGCTGAAGGCGCAGCTGGCGCACATGAAGCGGGACGTGGCGGTGCTGCAACGGGAGAAGGCCCTGAAGGAGAGGGAGAACGACAACATCCGAGCCAAGCTGCGCTACACCGAGCTCAAGCTCAAGTACTACCGGCAGGGCGTGGAGGAGGAGCTGCAACACAGAGCCTCCGGCGGCTCTTCGCTGGGCCGCGGCCATCCTTCCGAATGCTCTCTGGGCCAGGCAGGAGGCGCTGGTGTCTCTGCCGGAGCTTCACCGGCGCGCTCCTCTCAGACCTCGGCTGTCGATGATCCGACAGCGCGAAGCGCCCGAGGTGACGACCGCCAACGCTTTCCAGGCTTGTTGAATTGTTTCGGTGCGCTTCCAAAATACGCAGACCACGGCAAACAGCAGACCTCCATCCAGGCCCGGCAACACTCACTGATTGAAAAGCACCACCGCTCCAGCCCTGAAGGTGGCAGTAATGTGCATTATTAACACATAACCACAATTTCCCGCACCCCGTCATTTTACTGGGAACAGTTTTGCCGTCGTTTGCGTCACCCGGCAACCAAACCTCTGGGCGCGGCGGACTTGAAGCCAAACCAAACTGGTGGAAAGATTTAATCAAGCTCTTCTCCCTGCCCTCCCAGAATGCACCTCTCCTCAAAGCGTGAGCCAGCACACCAAGAAAGCGGCGGCGGATTTTGAGCCAGCAAACGGCCTGTTGGCCGTCTCGCTCCCCGCGAGCACAAGACCCGTGGAGAGCTCAGGTAGGGGGGGGCGGATGAGCGGCGCTCCGTAACGAGCACGGCCACCTCCGGTACCGTCATTAACGCAAAGCACTTGTTGGCAGGTCCGCTCAGCGTCACGGCCCGCGACCTTCCTCAGGAGAACGACCGGGACGTCGCCCTGCACGTCGCCGTTCCTGCCCCGCCTCCTGTGCAGGCCCTGAGGCAGGAAGGCGCCGGACTGCAGTCGTCTAGCGGCCCGCCGCAGGCTGACAGCTCCACCGCTCCGGTAACACTAAGCAAGGTCCATAGAGGTGTGCTTGGCACAACCAGATGACTCCCCACAGACATCCTCCAAAAGGTTCAGATATCTTCCCATAGCGCCGCACTTTGCTGCAGAAATGCTACATTTGTCATAAAAACCGCGTGGAAAGTTGTCGTTTTGCACCGACACCATCGCTACACCACCAAAGTAGCCAGGAGCATATTATTGTTTGGTCACAAATCAAACATTTGGCCCATCAAAGGCAGTGGTTTACAGCAAAAACTTCCCCATTACACTTTTTTTTTACAGTCAAATTAGACGCCTGGCCAGGAAGGTGGTGCTCTTCCCTTGAAAGGATAATATTTGGACTGCAATGCCTGGTAGCTCCCCACGTAAACGCCGCATATCCAGTTACTAAAGCTGATGCTTTTGCTCTCATGCAGGTGAAGATGGAGGAGGAAGAGGAGCAGGTGATTTGCATCAAGGAGGAGCCAGAGGAAGAGCAGCAGGTCATTTCATTCCTCCTGCTGGACGACCAGATGAGCCGCGGCCAGGTGGAGGTGAGACACGGAAGAAAAGCTCAGCACACGGGTCTGCGCTCTGACGTCGCAGTTGCTTGCAGATGCCGGCGACCCAGCGGCCGGGACTCGAGGCGTGCCAGAGGAAATGCTCCTCAGGCTTCAGCTCATCCGGACTGAGCTCCTGTGAGTGCCGAGACGGCTCCACGCTCGTTGAAGTAGTCTCTCACGCGTACTTCCTGTGTCAGATGCCGCGTCCCAGCCGGCCACCTTTTTGCCCCCCATGGCTCCCGTGCCCCCCGGTGCCCCTCGAGAGACGGTGCGCGGCGCGTGGACCAAAGACCTCAGCTTATACGAGGAGTACAAACTGCGGCGGAACGAGCTCCGCCGGCGAAGCCTCAACCGCCGGCGAGAGCTGGAGAAGACGCTGCCTCAGCCTCTGCTGGCCGACCTGGTGAGTCCGCCGTTTTTGTAGCGAGTGAGCCGTTGGAGTAAAGGTGGTGGCTCTGCGTGGAAGGTACGGGAGCGCAGAGAGAAGACCCGACTGAGGGTGGCCAGGTGGAGGGCGAAGAGGAAACTACAGGCGTGTCTCAACCAGGTTCAGGTCGGTGGCGACGCCTCCTGTTGACGTGGCATCCCAGTACGCATGTGCAACGTGTGCTTGCTGCTTTGCAGACTCAGGGTGGCGCCGTTGCGCTCTCCCAGACCGCGTTCCCGGGCAGTGCTCCTCAGCAGCACAGAGATCCTCGCGGTAAGATGACCCACCACTCCGTCAACTGCTGGTTCCGGGGGGCGGCAGACTCTACTGCCAAAAGCTACTTTGCCCGCTCCTCTAGTGAAGAAAAATAGTCCGGACTGTTGAGTTATTCCAGTATTCCTTTTATTTAAAAAAAAAAAAGTTTTGCACTCCAGGACGGCTGCCATTTGTGTGGCGTATCCATGTTAGCTTAGCGCTTGCAGGTAAAGGCAAGGAGCAAACATAAACACTGTAAAATCGAGATGTTTCACGTGTAACTGTCAACTCCGGGAAAGCAACCGTCCCCCCGTGCTAGTCCGGGTTTCATCCACCTGCACGTGCTCCTCGTTTCAGGCCCCGCCTCCTCCTCCCTCAACCACGCGGCCATCTCGGCGGTCCCGGCGTTCCCCTTCGCCGCGCCGTCTGCGTCCTCGCTGCTCCTGTGTGGGGGCCCCGACACCGCCCAGGTCAGTCAGCACGCTGTGATGTCATCATCTTCCGCTGGCGCCGCCTCCTACCCACAGGTTAGCATGGCGCCGGCCGACGCCAACCCTCTCGAGGTTTAGCCGCCCCCTTGTGAGGATCCGGGATGGATTTCACCGCCGGCGATATTAAATTGATTTGATATTCTAAAAACAGACTTTGTGTTTTGGATGTCGGATTACGACAAAGGTCGGTATCCGGAGGCGTTCCTGGGTCTTCCCCGAGTCCCCCAACCGGTCGGACGTGCCCTGAACACCTCCCCAGGGAGGCGTCCGGGAGGCATCCTGACCAGATGCCACCTCATCCGGCACCTCTCAATGCGGAGGAGCAGCGGTTCTACTCCGGGTCTCTCCCGGACGGCCGAGCTTCTCACCCCACCTCTAAGGGAGAGCCCAGCCCAGCCAGAAATGAGGCAAGTCAATTCGGCCGCCTGTACCCGCCATCTTGCCCTTCCGGTCACTACCCAAAGCTCATGAGCATGGGTGAGGTCACAAAAGAACACCGATAACCTCCGCAAGCGCACAAAACAACTCTCACAGGGGAACCAATCGACCCGCGAATGATCAAACTTTTTTTCCCCCCCCATCAAACTGTTAATTGTGTACATTGTGTCAATCATGTTATTTTATGCAACAATCATTTCTCAAAATAATAATATTAATCTTTTTACTCTTAAAAAAACCCCAAACTGTATGTTTTCTTGAATCGGCTTTTTAACCCGCGTGTGTACCGAACACTTTGAATGGAGTAACCTGTCACGGCTCCACCGGGAAACGGAGAGCGTGGCTTTTGGCTCCGCTCCTTCTTTCATTAGACCGGAAGTAAAGGAAAACAAGAACCATGTTGGCTAATAGGAGGGTAAACGTGACTATAGGGGTGTTATTTCTTGTCTACAGGGCTCTAATGTGAAAAAGGCGGGTTTTCTAGGCCAAAACATTGAACTGATGAATACGGAATCCTACTTGGAACCTGACCCATCGCAGTCGGGCCTCGCTTGGACCGCTCTTATTGTGCAGTATGAAGTCGTAACGCCGCATCGGATCCAGTCGAAGTGTGAAAAAGCAGGGATCGTTCCCAGCCCCTCCCGCGACAAAGTCCATGGTTTATTGGGGACTTATTGATCACGGCTGCAAAACAAGCCACAGGCCGAGACACAGAATTGGACTCGAGGTGTTGATCCCGCTGCACGTGCGGCTCTTTGGCAACAGGCGCGTCTTCGATGAAGATTAAAGTGACCTTAAATGCCGTTTTGGGCCACTCAGCTAAACTCATCCCCTGCATCAAGACTCTTGCTCGTGCTGCAAAGTGAAAGGTGCAATTACGTCCACTTCCTGTCATGTACGGACGTTGCAAAATAAAAGAAAACTCACACACGCACACTCGAATCAGCCCAAGTCGCGTTCGTGGCGCCATCTGCTGGCGAAGCAATGAACTACCACCCAAGTCGGCGTTTCACCACACGGACGCCCGCGAGAGGACGTGGGGGTTGAAAAAAAAGGACACGCTCGAGGACAAACAGCGTCGCACTTCCGTGTTCAGGGCGGATGTCGCTGTGTGACTTCAAAACAAGAGCGGCACATCCGAGTTACGACGTGACTGTTCACTTCTAGGGCAAGCAGTGCGCACGTTTGGCAGAGTCTAGTGTGTGGCGAAGCAACGTCCCTTTCCTTTCGAGTACCGGCACTCGATGGGGTAAGGAAAGCTTGCTTGCTGCTCTTACTTTGAAGTTTCGCAGCAAATCACTGGCGAGCCAACGCGGTAGCGCAATTCTCTTAATGTTGCTCCTTTCCCCTCCAGACTTGTGCGCACACAATAACAGAAGCGTCGCCGCCGCCGACACAGAATGGGAAATACACAACTTTTCTTCTTCTACTTCCTGCTTCCGGTGACCGAACTTCCGGGTTCGACACGCCGCCTATTTATTCGGTAACTTTTAACAGCGGAACAGACAAAGAAAGATGAACGACAGGACACGGATATACACTTGTTGGCGTCCATTAACAGCCGATTATTAACCTAACACGGCTCTCTTGAATAGAATCACACCGTATTAGGAGCATGCAGTTGCGTTCAAGGACACCACGGCCTTTAAAATGAATTGGCATGTTTTTATTCATCCGTTTTCTATGCTGGAGCCTACCCCAGCTGGCTCCGGGCGGGAGGCGGGGTCCACCCTGGACTGGTCGCCAGCCAATGGCAGGGCACACAAAAACAAACATTCAAACTCTAATGGACAATTTAGAGCGGCCAATGAAGCTAACATGCATGTTTTTGGAATGTGGGAGGAGTACCCGGAGAAAAACCACGCACGCACGGGGAGAACATTCTAACTCCACACGGAGATTCCAACCCTGAACCTCCTGACTGTGAGGCCAACGTGCAGCCCACACGGCCACCGTGCGGGCCCGTACGTTTGTTTTCTGGGATTTCCGGGCAGACTGAAATGCAGCAAAGTGTTCCTCCTTAGTCAGAGTTACACGAGCGAGTGACGGGAATATCCTCTTATTGTTTTTCTCGGCCTGCCCACACGTAAGGCGCCTAACAAAGACAACCTTGTGACGTTCGGCGCGTCCCTGAATGCATCTCCCCTACCGAGAGACATCGTGCTGGAATTGCACCGCTGTTGACGTGTCCGGGTCCGAATAAAGTCTAAAAGAGCGATCACAGAGAGGTTGACAGAGATTAACGACGCTAACAATTTTAATGTGAAGAATGAAATAACGCGCTATTTTGGACAGTTCCAAATGTGTCGGATACCCCCCCCCCCCAGCGTACCCTGCGTTGGTACGAACAACACACGAGCTTCAGAGGGCCGCGCTTGCATGCACGCGTCACCCGTTGACTATCTTTTGCGAGATGGCGCCCGGCAGCGTGTAGAGCAGCAGAACCAGGAAGAGCACCGACACGAGCAGCACCAGAGCCACGATGATGTACTTCTTGTAGTTCCGCCACACCAGGTGGAAGAAACACTTGAAGGGGTTGACAAACCAGGAGAAGGAGGTGTCGGGGCGGCTGTTGGGGGAAAGGGGGGTCGTAAACTCAGACGCCTGCCACTGAGCTGAGAATCCAAGAGCTCAGAACATACTTGGGCTTGGGCAGTGGATCCGGCTCCTTGCGGGCCCGGCCCACCGGGTTCTTCTCGGCCTCTTCGCCTGTCACAAGGTGGAACTCGGCCTCCACTTTCCCCTGGAGAGGTCAGAGTCTAAAGGTTACCGCATGCTAAAATATTGGGTCAGAACAAGTGAAATGTGTTGATAAACAAAGTATGCGGAAAAGAGTTCTGAACTTATTTGCCCGTGCGTGGAACCGCTGAGGTTGACATCTGTCCCTTTAAAAAATAGTACTGTCCAATAATCCCTCGTTCATCCAGTTCATTGCTTCCATACCTGCTGTGATAAGTGAATTTTGTTTACCACCTTCTAGATAACATTATTAGAGCCCTCTAAACATGAAAAAACACCCCTAAAGTCACCTTCACACTCCTAATACCCAATATAGTAGACATAATAAGAGAAAATAAGACATAGAAAACCTTCTAAATACGTTTTTTTGACATTAGAGCCCTCTAAATATGAAAAAACACCCCTATAGTCACCTTCACTCTCAAAATACCCAATATAGTAGACATAATAAGAGAAAATAGGACATAGAAAACCTTCTAAATATGTTTTTTTTCACATTAGAGCCCTGTAGACATGAAATAACACCCCTATGCTAACATTTATACTCCTATCACCCAATATAGTAGACATAATAAGAGAAAATAGGACATAGAAAACTTATATGTATAATAAGAGTCACCTATACCTTTGCCCTGGTCAGTTTGTTTGTCAGTTAACTTCCCAAATTTCCCAAATACTTTTTTTTCTTGCTTTGTGCTTGTTTGACCGGTTTGTTTAGGGCACCATCTTGGACCCAACACGTAATCAAATATAATTTAAACATAATGAAGCTTAGTTTCCTGTCGTCTTTTTCTTCAATATTTACTAATATTTGCTACTAAAATGACAAAAAAATGTTTTGTCATAATATTACAATTTCTCTTGTTAGATTACAACCTTTTCTTTCAATAATTGGACTTTATTTTGGCGATCTTTTCATTTTTGTTACTTTTTAGAATGTGGCCTTCGGCGTACCGTCAGCTCTCCAGACTTGCTGAATGGCCACCAGCCTCTGGAGCGCTTCTGCTGGAAGATGGAGATCCGCTCCGTTCCGTGCTTGAAGACGTCCCCCTTGCAGGACTTGGCTGTCTTTGCGCCGCGAGGGAAGCCGTGCAGGTCCAGCTCCACAGTGCCTGTTTTAAAAGACAACAAAGTGAAGGAGCGTGTGTGGGTTTTCCCCGGGTACTCCGCTTTTCTCCCACATTCCAAAAACATGCATGTTAGCTTCATTGGCCGCTCAAATTGTCCGTTAGAGTGTGAATGTTTGTCTGCCCTGCGATTGGCTGGCGACCGGTCCAGGGTGTACCCCGCCTCCCGCCCCAAGCCAGCTGGGATAGGCTCCAGCATCCCCGCCACCCTAATGAGGATAAGCGGCATAGAAGATGAAGGAATACTTCAACTCTAAACATGGAACTTTAGCCTTTTGTTAACTGAACAAGTGCCGCAAAGCATGCTGGGAGGCCAGAAGCACTCCCAGCAGTGGGTGTGATGCCACCTTTTTGTAAATAAGTACAAAAAAGTACAAGAATAACGCAAAACCATAACGTAATGTTGGTAGCATAGAGTTGAAGTATTAAGGAC
The DNA here is from genome assembly GCA_024372805.1 of Oostethus manadensis. Taxonomy (NCBI): domain Eukaryota; kingdom Metazoa; phylum Chordata; class Actinopteri; order Syngnathiformes; family Syngnathidae; genus Oostethus; species Oostethus manadensis. Next base: position 420,517 of record QODF01000258.1, read on the forward strand.
GTGTATTAAAAAAATCAAATAATATGAATAAATTTTTTTAAATGTTCCAAAATTCCGTTGCAGAAAAAGTCATGTCATGAGAATGAAGTTGAAATTGTAAGGCTGTAACTTTACAAGAATATGGCAAAAATAGTAAATATAGAGGAAAAAGTCATATTTAACAAGATGAACATTCTTCAGGCATAAACATATTATACTATATGATTTATGATATCATATTGGAAGGAAAAACGTCATTTTAGTAGCATAGAATCCAAATATTTAAGAACGTGTTATTTTTTAACAAACGGAATTAGGGAAAAAGTCATATTATTATGGGAATAAAATCATGTTACGAAAAGAGAGACAACCACAGAAGCGAGAAAAGAAGCGCATAAAGAGAAAAAATACAACTATATGCTAACGACTAATAAAGTCCTAACCGTACGAGAAAAAGCTTCCCAAGGAAGATTTGAGAAGAAAGTCGATGTGGAGGGCCTGCAGCCGTCACGTACCGAGAAAGTCATCGGACGAGAGCGTCTCAAAGTCCCACACCTGCAGGACGAGGATGGCGGGCAGCTTCTGTTCGCTTTTGTCCAGAGAGAAAATACTGTCTCTCTTCCTCACCACCAACACCTGAAGGTGCAAAGACACCTGAAAATGAGCAGAGGGCAAGTGCAGAGCAGCAAGTGACCACCATCATCGTCTCCCCTCACTTCAAGAGGCACTCGCCATGTAGGAAAAACCTCCTTCCTTGGACCGCCTCGGACCCGCTCCTAGCTAGATGAGCCCACACCATGTGTACTGTGCACCCGCCACTTCAGGCTTCACTACGTATCGGAAGGCTCTGCCAACCATGGAGGAAGGTGGCGGACTTGCTTCAGTAGATTTCTCATTAAAATAGTCGTCATGCCAAAATGTCGTGTTGCTGCCGGATGTTCACATTATCCAAGTGAATTTGTTTTCTTTCCCAAAAGAGGAAGGTTTAAGACAACAATGGAGGAAGCAAGTGCAGGGAAGCAGAGACAGATGCTTCCACCATCATGGTTCTCTTAGCCAAAGAGTTTCCCGAGCCCCGGACTAGAGGCAACGTCGCCTCCTGTTTGTGGCGTTCATGAAAACGTCTCGAACATTTCTGCATATTTTCAGCTCACCTTCTCAGCGGGCAGGTAGCTGAAGGGGAAAACAAAGCGCCAGTTGAAGTTTCCTTCTCCTGTCAGAGAGTTGTAGTGGACGTCCGTTTCCTGGCGGTCCTCCTCCAAACCCTTCAACCAGCTGCGCAGAAGAAGAAGTAGTCCAGGAGCACGACTCTGATCATGACCACCCAACCTGCCAGCTCGCAAACTACCTTTACCCTTTGATGTAAATATCACTGGACTTTTGACCAGTCAGGAAGTTGGTGTCCTCCAGAATGACGTCCTCCGTGTTCCAGATGGTGACACGTAGCTCGTACCTGCACGCAGTCACAAGGTCTCAGTATCTGCTTTCAGGACGTGGTTGGTGCCTTCAGGTGCCGGGCTCACCCTTTGGGCTTGCGAGGTGAAATATCCACCGCAGGTCCGGGATGAGGCAGATCCATGGGGAACATGTCAACCCACATCTGCACCTGACCCTGCATCCTCGTACACACGCAAACACGAGTTAAGGACAAGAACTTACTCAAGCCGTTCACCGTATCAACTTTCGTAAGAATATTCAGGTTCCTCCGCCACATTGCGTCCTACCTGGTCCATCCCAGGCCGAGCCTTGTTAAACAACGTTCTGGTCTCAATGTGTTCCGGCACCAGCCTACACCCCACAGCCGGAATCTCGCTCCAACGATGAAGGATCTTCAAGGACAAGTGCTCAAAGGACTCCATAGGTTCCTCATCTGGGACAGTTTTCATACATCAGGAACTCTCTGGGGATGCCATACAAGATTTGGTGCTGCGTACCTTCATGCATGAAGAGCGTCTGGCCAGCGAAGACTTTGTCGGCCACGGTGATGCGTCCCGGTCCGAAATGAGGACCGTCCAGACCGCTTTCTCTGCACAGCGTGGTCAGGAGCTCTGATGGCTTCAGGCAGTCTCTCCAAGCGTTGTAACCTTCACTGGTGGACACAAGCAGCACAGCAGGTTGAGATGGGATCCCGTACATGCTGGGGTTTTTTTGCCCGCCACACCCCACTCACGGAGGGGTGTGGCTGTGGCGATTTTTATTTCCAAAATCGAAAAAGCTTTTCTTGGTGGCAGGCGGGGCTGTAAACGGTGCAGTTATGGTGTGACAACGAAAGTGTCACACCACACAGTCTTGAGGACGCAGAGGGATGTGGTAGCCTACAATGCCTGATTTGTGACGGGGTTGCGGGGGCAGCAGCCTAAGCAGGGAAGCCCGGACTTCCCTCTCCCCGGCCACTTTGTCCAGCTCGTCCCGGCGGTTCCCGAAGTGTTGCCAGACCAGTTGACAGACATAGTCTGTCTATCGTGTTCTGGGTCACCCACGAAGCCGTCTACCAGCTGATTCTCATCCGGGCCGCTTCACAAGCAGCTGCAAAGTGATCCAGTGAGAGTCACAGCTCGATGAAGCCAACAGGACCACACCAACCATCAAATCAACCAACCATATCATCCACATCTGCAAAAAGACCCAGTCCTGCAGCCGCCAATTGGAACCCATCGGCGCCCTGGCTGCGCCTATAAATTCTGTCTATACAAGCAATAGACAGAATTGGTGACAAAGGGCGGCCCTAGCGGAGTCTAACCCTCACTGGAAACCGGTCCGACTTATTGCCGGCAATGCCAACCAAACTCTGATGCTGGTTGTACGGGGAACAAACAGTAATGGGTGGTCTGATATTCCGGTAGTACTCCCAAGGTTGAGAGTATAGAGCTGGTCCACAGTTCCACGACCGGGACAAAAACCACACTGCTCCTCCTGATTGGAGATTCGACTATCCGGCGGCTCCTCCTCTTCAGTACCCCTGAAAAGACCTTACCAGGAAGGCTGATAAGTGTGATCCCCAATAGTTGGAACACACCCTCCCCCTTAAGAAGCGGCACCACCACCCCAGTCTGCCAATCCAGGGGCACCCCCCCCCCAATGTCCACACGATGCTGCAGAGTCGTGTCAACCAAAACATACCCACAGCATCCAGGACCTTAAGGAACTCCGGGCGGATGTCGTCCACTCCCCGGGGCCCTGCCACCGTGGATCTTTTTGACCGCCCCGGTACTATTTTTAATCCTTTGAAGAGCTATTTTTATAACCATATTCAATTCCACAAATTGATGTTTGTAACAAAAACCTATTAAAAAGTCGGACTGGAAGCCTGGGGGGATAAGTGGATTCCTAAATGTCCTTTTATGGTGGAACTTCTGACTGGAACTCACAGGCTGTACTCAGTGGGAAGTCCGCATGTCGCGCGGTGTCGGCTGTAGAAGCGGTTTTCCAAGTCAATCCGAGTCTCTCCTATCAGGTCGTCCCCTCCCACCATGTCGTAGTCATAGATGAGCACCGAGAGCAGAGACTCGTTCGGGAAGGTCGCCTGCATCTCAAACGACCTGTTAGGAAAAAGGAGGTGCTACTCAAGGCGGCGGAGACTTCTAGAAGATGAAAAAGTGTGCACCTTCCAAAGATAGGATTGAGCTGTTTAGGGATGTAGTTGTCTCTGTCTTTAATTTCATTCTTGCCCAGTTGAACAACAACGTAAGGGTCGGCCTTTCCGTCCGGGTCTGCGGGGTGCAGGTTCGATGCCTTCAGGAACACGGGACAGAAAAAAAGCCCACTGATACATCAAGAACACTTAGGATGGTGAATGCCTTTTCAACCCCACTCACAGAGACCACGTAAACCCGAATCAGGACTTGGACCGGGGTGTTGGGGGGGATCCCTCTGTTGACTTTGAGCTGTCCATGGTCTTCATCCCGGTCTCCAGACTCATCCTCGCTCAGCTTATACAGGCAGAAGCGGCCCTGCCGGGAGGGAACTCGTAAGACGAGTGCGATGTTGTGGACATTCGTTGGTTGCGAGCGCTCACCTTGAACTTGCCGACGAACCTCTCCTCGTTCGAGCCCTCCTCCCCGCTGGCCTTCCCTCTGAACAGCTCGTACGTGTTGACCCAGTCGTTGAAAGGTCCAAACTCGGCCTCCAGCTCCGTGGTGTACAGCTGCGGAGTGCAGGAGTCTTAAGCGAGCCTCGCTTTGCGGCGTTTCGTAGTCCCTTAAAAGGGGCATCTCTACTAGAGGTTTGTGTAGAGACAACACCGCCAAAAGCAAAGGCAACGTGATAATATTATTAATATCAACTTAATGAAGTCCTTTTCTCCCAATTGTTGTTGTTTTTTTAATGTTCCAAAGATTCTGAGAGCACTTGTCACTTTTCCAGCTGTACAAGTGGAATCGTGCCATCACCCGTGTGTTGGCACGGCATACGACATGAGAAGGGGTTCCAGTGCAGGCCACTCGTCCCAGCCCTATTTCGGCATTGGAGGGATGGAGCGGCGAAGGCGTGGGATGGGGGAGGGGATGTGGCAAATGTGTATGCGTGTCCTTGAATGTGTGTAGGCCTGGGGAAGTGGCGCCGCCTAGCGCACGGCCCCAGTCCCTCAGTCTGCAAGATGGCATTGTGACAACCCAGCAGTTGGCATGCAGACGGCCGTGCCCAGACAGAGTCAAGAATCAGCAGGTGTCTGTGAAAGAAGGGGTGAAAGTTCCAGAGCTTCTGACAGCAGCAATCTCCTGGAGGAGTTCCAGCAGTGATCTTGGCCGGGGGCACATGCCGGCGGGGAAGCCGAAATGCCGATTAGGCTTGTTTATTCATAGAGCACAATCTGTACAGCCGTGCAACCCGAGGACTACCTGTGTTTGCTTTCTATGGTTTTATTTTGAAGAGTATACCTGCAGCGTGGCGAGTCGGGTGGGCAGACTGGAACTGGGGTTCTGCTCCAATGTTCCTTTTCCTTTGTGTTTCTTCTTCTTGTCCACATCAGAGGAGCTGCTCACTGACGGGACAACAGCAGACGTAGAGTTTGACTTCTGAGAAGCTGAGAGATGAAAGGTAGTAGCCGTGGACAAGCAGAGACACACCACGCGGATACCACACCAGCAACCCGAAGCAGTCGGAACCGGAGCGACTAGTTGTGTGCTACCGGATCAGTAAGATTCCATCCCTCTGCAGTGCTCTAGAACATTGGCGCATTTTTACTCGAGCATTATCTTTCAGTTCCGCGTCTTACCTAAGGAGTCTATTCCATCGCTGAGCAAGCTGTGGTACGGCAAGGCTGCAATACACAACAATGCGTGCATTACCAGTTTTATACCACTCTAACCTTCATCTCAGCGAAGCTGACCTTCACAGAGCTGGCAAAGCACAGTGGCACCTTGGTTAGTGTACGCCCTGGTTAGCATATTTTTCGATTAACGTTTCCTTCAGTTCACATACCGTTAGCGTACAATATGGCGCATGTCTGTGATCTCAAAGTACAGTAACCCCCCCGTCTTGGAAAAGGCATTCGACCGTGTCCCTCGTGGTGTCCTGTGGGGGGTGCTCCGGGAGTACAGGATTGGTGGCCCGCTACAACGTGCCATTCGGTCCTTGTACAATCGGAGCAGGAGCCTGGCTGGCATTGCCAGCAGTAAGTCGAGCTTGTTTCCGGTGAACGTTGGCCTCCGCCAAGGCTGCCCTTTGTCACCGATTCTGTTCATAATCTTCATGGACAGAATTTCTAGGCGCAGTCCAGCCGTTGAGGGAGTCCAGCTTGGTGACCTTAGGATCTCGTCTGTGACCTTCAGCGTCAGGCTGTGACCTTCAGCGTTTACTGGAGCGGTTTGCAGCTGAGTGTGAAGCATCTGGGATGAGACTCAGCACCTCCAAATCCGAGGCCACGGTTCTCAGTCGGAAACGGGTGGACTGTACCCTCCGGGTCGGGAGTGAGGTCTTGCCTCAGGTGGAGGAGTTCAAGTATCTCGGGGTCTTGTTCACGAGTGAGGGACGGTTGGAGCGTGAAGTCGACAGACGGATCGGTGCAGCGTCCACGGTAATGCGGTCGCTGTACCGGACCGTCGTGGTGAAGAGAGAGCTGAGCCGGAAGCTCGCTTGTATCACGGATACAAGCGGCGAAAATGAGTTTCCTCCGTAGGGGGGCTGGACTCACCCTAAGAGATAGGGTGAGGAGCTCGGCCATCCGGGAGGAGCTCAGAGTAGAGCCGCTGCTCCTTCACACGGACATGACCAAGGCTGCACTGGATGTCAAAGGGGCTCTAAAACAGAACCCTGTGGCACACCGTGGAATTGAAAGGGGTTTGTAAAGCAACTTCTCATTGCTTATTGGTGTAATGTCTCTTATAGTGAAAGGGTTTATCCTACGAGGTTAAAGCAAAAAAGGCGGCGTAATCTGATGCCAAAGGGATCTTCAGGATCGATGATATCGACTGATATTGGTATAAAAATGAAATCGATATTGTGTTTTCTGCTGATAATGGGGTGTGAATGACGACGTGTGCCACACAGCACTTGCTAGTTTGTACGTGGTGTGGATTACTTTCTGCTTGATATCGGTGTGGTGGACAGTATCGGTATATGGGATATAGGTGAAAAGCCAAAAGGGAGCCTAATCCTTACTTTTTTCAAAGACTTGGGGGAAGACAGAGCCTTCGGTCTGTTTGGTCTGGAATGAGACCCCGAGTGGTTCATTGCAGGTATTTTTCAATGAAAACTTTCATTCAGCGGTACCGTCTTCTCCACAGATGCGTAATATTTGGACCACCAGTCAATGACACTCTCTGCCGACTCGTCAGCGATGGTCCGTCTCCTTCTCTTGGTGGAACGACGGCTGCTCTTAGTTGGCCTCTCCTCACATTTCAGACCCACAACGTATCATTTGAGCTGAATGTGGCAAGATGAGATGACATACCAGCGGTCAGAAGGATTCACCTTTTTCTTCTTTGGTTCCGTCTGTTGAGGGTCATCATCCTCCACGGTGATGAGGACATCCTGGGTTTTTAAGGTTCCAGAGGAGCCTGTCTGTCCAGCATGCTGTGGTGGTCCTCCTGGACAGATGGTCACGGAAATAATAACAGACTGACCAACTGCATGGAAAGCAAGCTCATCTTACCCTCAGCTCTTTCTGCTTCTGCGACTGTTGGTGATGTGTGTGGGGGTGTGGGGGTAGGCGGGGCTGGGGGGGGGACGTATTTGAAGGCCATCAGGTTGTTGATGATGTGGTTTCCAACCAGCGTGCTGCGACCAAAAGCCCTCCAGTCGACGACAGTGATGCTGAGCGGAGGATGGAGGTGTTCGTTCTCAGGTAACTCCTGCAAAGGTGAATAGCAGATGGTTAGGTATACAAGAAAATGCCATTTTTATTGCATGTTTTTGTTTGGTCCCCTCTTAAACCAAGTAGTTGCCGATGCTGTAGTTATGCTATATAAACAAGTACACATACATTATGCTGTACATATACAAATATACACACATATACATGTATTATGGGTGTCAATCCCTACACAATTCCTGCTTGCAGTGTCTATGTACAGTAGTTGCAATGTCTAAACGCAGCTCTTGGCGCAGGTGACCGGAAGCGGGTGACGGACGGAAGGTAACGTGACGATCACGCCGTCATGCACGTACTTTGCGTGTGGGCATAACGATGTAGTCCATATCCAAGCTGCTGAGAGAAGCGGCTAACGGCCTGGATGTGACTGGTTACCCTGACAAAGGGGCAGGCCATGATTTGTAAATAACTTGTAGTTATTTATCCAACAGTCCCCGGAGGCTGCTTCTCCTTTCTGAGGTGTCGGACGGTTTGCCAAAACCTCTTTGAGGCCAACCGAAAGTCGTGCTCCGTAGCCTCACCGAACTCCTCCCACACCCGAGTTTTTGCCTCGACCAGTCCCGCAAGCCATCCATGCTTGATAGGACTCCTTCTTCAGCTTGACAACAGCCCTAACCCCCGGTGTCCACCATCGGGTTCGGGGCCACCTTGCGGCCGCAAGTACGACTGGCTTCCTCAGCAATGGAGGCCCGGAATACGGCCCGTTCGGACTCAATATCCCGGTCCTCCCTTGAGATGCAGGCGAAGCTCTGCCGGAGGTGAGAGTTTAAGACTCGACGAACGGGAGACTCTGCCAGAAGTTCCCAGCACACCCTCACTACTCGTTTGGGTCTACCGGGTCTGTCCGGCATCCTTCCCCGCCATCTAATCCAACTCATCACCAGGTGGTGGTCAGTTGACAGCTCGGCCCTCTCTTCCCCCGCCTGTCAGGACCATGCGGGTGCAGTTCTGATGATACGACCACAAAGTCGCTCATAGACCTGCGACCTAGGGTGTCCTGGTGCCAAGTGCACTTTTGGACATCCTTATGTTCCAACATGGGGTTTGTTTTGGACAAACTGTGATTCGCACAGAAGTCCAGCAACAACACACCACACGGGTTCAGATCAGGGAGGCAGTTTCTCTTAGCCACGCCCCTCCAAGTCGCACTTGGAGTCACGCCCATTCCAACATGGGCGTTGAAGTCTCCTAGTAGAACTATGGAGTCACCAGCTGGGGTGCTCTCCAGAACCCCTTTGATAGACTCCAAGAAGGCTGGGTACTCTGAACTTCCGTTCGGCGTGTACGCACAAACCACAGTCAGGACTCTTTCCCCAGTCCTAAGGCGTAGGGAAATAACCCTCTCGTTCACCGGGGATGACTCCAGCACAGAGGCACCAAGCTGGGGGGATATTAATAAGCCCACACCAGCTCGCCGCCTCTCCCCTGCAGAAACTCCTGAGAAGAACAAGGTCCAGCCCCTCTCAAGGAATTTGGTTCCAGAGCCCAAACTGTGGGTTGAGGTGAGTCTGACTATATCTAGTCGGAATGTCTCCGCCTCTTCCACAAGCTCGGGCTCCTCTCCCACCGGAGAAGTGACATTCCATGGCCGCCGAGGACCAAGTCGCCATGACACCCGCCCTCGACCACTTCCCAAATCACATAGCACCGGACCCTCATGCGTTTCCCTGTGGGTTGTGGGTCTGCGGGGGGGAGTTCCTGTGTTCCTTCTTTGGGCTGGGCCCGTCCAACCCAGGCCGGTGTCCCACGTCCGGGCTAGGACTCGTCTTGTTCTTCTTCATTAGGGTCTTCTGAATCACTCTTAAGTCCGGCCCGTCACCTAGAAACCTCAAACCCTTCCACCACGATAAGGTGGAAGGGATTGACGGAGGAGGACTCATATTCTTTTTATGATATGTTATATAAGTATACACTGTACATACATATAAGCATGTATACTTTATATAGAAATGCATGTGTGCACACAGCATACAGGGAAAGAAGTACATGCCAGTTCGATGGTGTCAAGCAGCGTGGTGAAGTTGGGGTTGGACTTGTACCGCTGAATGACGGATGAGCGAAGGCTTTTTCCAGCACATTCGATGAACACCTGCATACAGATTGTGTGAAAGCTTCTGGTAAGTTACGTACACCGTGTATCTATATTATGATATGAAAAATCAACTTAATACTCAAAATAATGCGCCAAAAACACATAAAAACACATGTGCAGGTGTGTGTACCTGAGGACGATCAACAGCCAGCAACTGCACTTTCTTCAGCTCTCTTAGACCCCAAAATAAAACCTAGAACACAGTTTGAAAATGGTCACGTTTGACTAAAAGTCCTCCTTTTGTTGCCTCAATATCATTTATTGGTGGTACAGTGAAGACGCCGGGACTATTTACCAATCATGGCGTGAATTCAGTAAGAACAAACATGGACGACAGCGTAACCTTCATAATAAAAGTGATACAAGATGAAGCGGGAAGGCCAGCGAGGTAACACCACCTCCAGTCTGTAGGTGCTGAGAACTGGTCTGATGTTGGCGGGGACGGTGTAGACTCCTCCTCCTTCCTGCCTCTCCAGGGGGGGAAGCCCCGCCTCTCCAGACGCGGCAACCTACACGTGCAGACCGGCGTGTCTCATTATCCACTCGGCTGCTTTCTCGTTCTGAATGGTGTAACGGGACGCAGGCCCGCTGACCTGCACCAGCTCGAAGGCCGCCAGCAGTTCTCCTCCTGATTGGCTGCTGCGGTGTAGCGGGCTGTAGCGCAGGGCGGGGGGCGTGTAGGGCTCAGAGAGCAGGTGGACTTGGGGCTGCGCCACCGTGGCCCCCAGATACTCAGCCTTGCCCTGCATTGCAGGTTCGGGACGGGAGAGACTCAGCGCGAGACCACCCTTTGCAGGCCATATACACAAATATAAATACACGCAAAAATGCTTACCAGGGCATCGTCATCATACACCTCAATGACGAGTCTCGGCGGTTCCTCCTGGATGTGCTGAAGGTCTCCGCTCAGCGTGATGCCACTCATCTGCAAGCACTGGTTCCACGTGGGACTGAGCGTCTGACTGATCACCTGGCAAAACATCACACGGTACCGGTGTACTGTGTACATGTACACGCAGATGACAGAGTATGATTGTCCGCGCTTACGTTGGTGGTCTGGCTGTGTGAGAGGAAGGTGACCCGAGCAAACGGGTCGGACAGGCCCGAGGTGTCAGCAGCAATCAGCCCGCGAGCCTGATACATGTGACACCTCAACTGGAACTGGTGCTGCTCTGGAAGCACACACATAAACACGCAAAAACCCCGCATAAACATGTAATAAAAACACATATATATGTACACACACACACATATCTATACATATGTGTGTGTGCGCGTATGGTGTGTGTGCCCACCTGACTTTGTATTCTTTTGCATGTTTGTCACACAAAATGTTTCTGATCGTCAAACATTTTAATATTAGTCAAAAATAACACAAGTAAACACAAAATGCAGTTTTGAAAGGAATGTTTTTATTATTTAGGGAGAAAAAAATCCTGTGTGAAAAAGTAATTGCCCCTGCACCTAATAACTGCTTGGCCACCCTTAGCAGCAAGAACTGCAATCAAACGTTTGCCATAACTTGCAACAAGTCTTTTACACGCTCTGGAGGAATTTTGGCCCACTCATCTTTGCAAAATTGTTGTCATTCAGCTTTATTTGAGGATTTTCTAGCATGAAGCGCCTTCTTAAGGTCATGCCACAGAATCTCCATGGGATTCAGGTCAGGACTTTGACTAGGCCGCTCCGACGTCTTCATTTGGTTTTTCTTCAGCCATTCAGAGGTGGATTTGCTGGTGTGTTTTGGGTCATTGTCCTGCTGCAGCACCCAAGATGGCTTCAGCTTGAGTTGACCAACAGATGGCCGGACCTTCTCCTTCAGGATTTTTTGCTAGACAGTAGAATTCATGCTTCCATCTATCCCAGCAAGCCTTCCAGGTCCTGAAGCAGCAAAACCAGCCCAGACCATCACACTACCACCACCATATTTGACTGTTGCTATGAAATGCTGTGTTACTTTTACGCCAGATGGAACGGGACACGCACCTTCCAAAAAGTTCTACTTTTGTCTCGTCGGTCCACAAGATATTTTCCCAAAGTCTTGGCAGTCATCATTTTGTGTTCAATGATGTTATCTTTGACTAATAGTTAACTCTTTTTTATGAGCAGAAACATTTAAGTGTGACAAAAAGTCAGGGACAAGGGGGGCAAAAAGTTTTTCACACCACTGTATATATATACACACATAGATAAAAAAATATATTTATATAACCGACAAAATAAGTATAATAACATACAAACAAATACAATAAATGAAAAAAAAATCATAAATTGATATCTGTTACCTGTGCAGGTCAGGTGAGTGGGTGGGCTGTTGGCATCGGCGCCCCCTGTGGCAGCCGAGAACCCTGCAGGCAGATCATCCAACATATGACAGGCGTCCACGCAGGATCCAAACCACAAGTACACGTCCACTTTGGCTTGAACCGACAACCCCGACGCACGCTTGCCTGGTGGCTGCACACACACACACACACACACACATCCTTCTCCGCCCGCTTGTTTGATGTTGCGTGGTATACCTTGAGGAAGAGTGTCACTATCTTTCCACAGTGGACTCCCCGAGCTTCCGGACTGCTGCAGAAGATGACATCTTCGGCCGGGAGGCGAGCGTAGGCCACGCGCTTGCTGTTGCTCAGCAGCCACACAAAAATGTCGGGCACTGTGTGCTGTGGCTGCAAAGGGCACGGACGGTGAAACCTTCTGGCGCGTCACCTGACGGACGAGAACGACGCACACGGTACCTCCTCCACCAGGAAGCGCAGCTTGTGTGTGAGTTTTGTCGCAACTCGCAGCGCTTCCTTCACACCTCCTGCTTTCCTCTTCCCCCCCACCAGTGACTGAGCGTCGCCGATCATACTCTCCTGCGAATCACACAAGTTCACGTGTCCAAGGGCCGGAACAATTCGAAACTGGACCCAAAAAGACGCTTCCATAGTCACACAGAAGGGGTTCAAAGCGCCATCTGGAAAACCTCACTGTGTACTGCTTCGCCCTCCAGAGACGGCGGACGGTGGTCTAGAATCTCTTCAAAGTCCTTTTCCATGGCCTCTCCGAACTCCTCCCATGTCCGAGTTTTTGCCTCAGTGACCGTCAGAGCTGCAGACAGCTTGGCCTGCCGGCACCCGTCAGCCGCCTCCGGAGTCCCCTGGGCCAAAAAGACCCGATAGGACTCCTTCTTTAGCTTACGGCATCCCTTACCAGTGGTTACCGCCAACGGCTTCTGGGATTACTGCCACAACAGGTACCGACCACCTTACTCAATATCCGCTGACAGCTCCGCCCCTCTCCTCACCTGAGTGTCCAAAGCATGCGGCTGCAAGTCCGACGAAACGACTACAAAGCGAACGACCGAACTGCGGCCCAGGGTGTCCTGGTGCCAAGTGCACATACGGACACCCTTATCCTCGAACATGTTCGTTGTGGAAAATCCGTGACGGTCACAGAAGTCCAAAAACAAAACACCGCTCGGGTTCAAATCAGGTGGGTCGTTCCTCCCAAGGACTCCTATACAGGTCTCACTGTTGCTGCCAGTATGAGCATTGACGTTCTCCAGCAGAACAAGGAAATCCCTTAGAGGGAGCGCTCTCCAGTACTCCCTCTAAGGACTCTAAAAAGGGTGGAAATTCCCAATTCCCGGACTGTGGGGGCCCCCATGGGTGCAGGCCCGGCCACCAGACGCTTGCCATTGTGCCCCACATCCAATGAGGGAAAACTGAATTTATTTTTTGTACTCATTATTGGGGTCTATTAAACCACTCTTGTTCTGATCCGCCCCCTTTGACCTGTTTGTCATGGGTGACCCTACCAGGGGGAAAAAATCCCCATCCATCCATTTTCTATACCACTTATCCTCATTAGGGTCGCAGGTATGCTGGAGCCTATCCCAGCTGGCTTTGGGCGAGAGGCGGGGTACACCCTGGACAAGTCGCCAGCCAATCGCAGGGCAGACAAGCAAACATTCACACTCTAATGGACAATTTAGAGCGGCCAATGAAGCTAACATGCATGTTTTTGGAATGTGGGAGGAAAGCGGAGTACCCGGAGAAAAGCCACACACGCACGGGGAGAACATGCAAACTCCACACAGAGATGCCCAACGGAGATTCGAACCTTGAACCTCCTGACTGTGAGGCCAACGTGCTACCCACTCAGCCACCGTGCGGCCCCGGGAAGGAATATACCACAACATAAGCGAAATTTGTTGTTTTTTCGACATGACAATAACATTTACAAACATACAACCAGGAACTATTTACGGTTGTCGCATTCGGACCTCAATTGTTTGTGTGCACATGAGTGCCGTGTTTTTATATGCAAATGATAATTAATTGTGGTGAAATACTTTACTCCACTGACAACTCTTTTGTGTGTGTTGCGGTTCCTCCTACCAGTTCCTGCTTGCACATGGTGAGGCGCTTCTTGTCCAGCTGCGTCAGGTAAGTGGACTTCAGCTCAGCCTTCAACTTGGCCTCTGCTGAAGTAATAAAATTCCTGCAAAGGCACACATGCTGTGACCCGCAAAGTGGGTCACTATGGGTCATTGTGTCCGGTCGGGATACCTGGCATCCACGCAGAACTCTTTGAGCGTGGTTCCGAGCGCCTGCTCGGCCCTGGGAAGCGACTTCTTGTGGAGCTCAGACGCTCTGGCCACACCTTCCTCCTGTAACGCCAATGATTGTATTGATGCTCTCCTCTGCTCACAATGCTCCATCTAACATCTGTGTGTGTGTGTGTGTGTGTGTGTGCGTACAAACAGGGCTGCTATGTTCTCCAGCATGTTGGAGTTGTACAAACGATAGCTTCTGTCCTCCCACTGACTCAGCACGCTGATGCATGGCTTCTGGTTCTCCAGGGGCAAATGCATGTAGTACCTGTACATTCAGATGTACAAATACTGACTTCTGTACAAACACACGCGCCACCTTCTCTGTATGCCCAATAAAGTGCCCAGCGAGCGAACAAACGCTGTGTGTTCAGCATCCACCTGTTTCCTTCCACAATGAGTGGCTTTGCGGGAGGCGTGGTGGACTTGGAGGCCCCGGCGGGGACTTGGGACTCCCTGGGTAACAGCGGGGAGGACGGGGAGGAGCCGTCCGGGACGTCCAGAATCGGTCTCCTCCGACTGAGGGCGGGACTTGGGGAGACCGGGATGGGCTGGGCGCCGGACTCCTGGACGTTGCCGTAGTTACCTGGGTGAGGGACAATGGAAAAACCAAGGCGCAAAATAACTGCCCATGAAGTGAGAAAAGTCAAGCGTGCAGATGCCAAGATGCCACCAGTTTTGCCATATTTCAGAGCTGCCACATCACCGGAGTGCCCAAAATACTCAGAGACATGGCCAAGAAAGTAAGAAAGGCTGAAAAACCACCGCCACTGAACAAGACACACAAGCTGGAACGTCAAGACTGGGCCACGAAACATCTGAAGACAGATTTTTCTAAGGTTCTATGGACTTGAGTCTTGATGGGACTGATGGATGGGCTCGTGGTTGGATCGGTAAAGGGCAGAGAGCTCCAGTCCGACTCAGACGCCAGCAAGGTGGAGGTGGAGTACTGGGTCTAGAAGATTGTCAAGGTTTTGCTCCAAGGTTATTGGCAGAAGGAAATGAGTGGAATCGGGAGAAGCGAGTGACAGACGAGCCCAAGAGTATCCACTGACCCAGAGAAAACTCCAAACTGATGGGCTTGTCTCCAATCCTCCTGTCAATCATGGTGGCTTCAAACAAGACTCCGAAAAGCAGGAAGCTGTCTCGGCTGTCAGTGTGAAGCTGCAACGTAAACATTCACTTGTTCAATCATCTGCCCGTGGTCTCTCCAAAAACACCGGCTTTTCTGTACCGTAGAAGGACATTCCACTGGCAGAACCTCCGCCGCTGCCCTCCCTTTGTCGTCATCACCCGTGCCTCCTGAAGCCCCGCCTCCTCCACCAGATGATGATGCTGATGCTGGGGTCTTCCCATCCTTCCCCGCAGGCTTTCCCGGCTTGGTATCCTTCACTGGCTTAAATATCCCTGCAAGTTTGGACTCTGGGCCCGTCCCCCCAGAAAGGATCTCCACCGCCAGCTCCACATAGACACGCCCCCTTCAGGTGAAAATGTGAACACTGCTTGGTTTCATTGTTTCTACATGCGACAGTAGAGAAGTGATAGTTGACTTTCTTTCAAAATTTGATTGACGAGCTGATAAGAATGTGATTTATGCCCCCTAAGTCCCGCCCACTTCCTCCTCTGCCCCCACGATTTATGACCTTTTACACCTTTTGCTTGGAAACTCTACATTTGGACAATAAAAGTAAAACAAATGGTTGTAATTTTTCCACTAGGGGCCGCACGGTGGATGAGTGGGTAGCATGTTGGCCTCACAGTCAGGAAGACCAGGGTTCGAATCTCCGTTGGGCATCTCCGTGTGGAGTTTCCATGTTCTCCCCGTGCGTGTGTGGGTTTTCTCCGGGTACTCCTCCCACATTCCAAAAACGTGCATGTTAGCTTCATTGGCCACTCTAAATTCCATTAGAGTGTGAATGTTTGTTTGTCTGCCCTGCGATTGGCTGGCGAGCAGTCCAGGGTGTACCCCGCCTCCCGCCCAAAGCCAGCTGGGATAGGCTCCAGCATCCCCGCCACCCTAATGAGGGTAAGCGGCATAGAAAATGAATGAATGAATGAATATTTCACTAAACCTGGACAGGAAAATTACAGCAAATGAGGTCTTAAAGCAATAGATAAAAGTGAATGTAATTGTTCTTTGTAAAAAGAAAAGAGGTTTGCCCTGGAAAGGAGAGGAATGAAGACGGAGTACATGTGTGTGAATGAGAGGGACTCAAGAGGAAGAGGAAGGTTACAGGGAGAAGACATAGAGAAAGTGGAGAACTTTAAGTACTTAAGGTCAACAGTCCAGAGCAATGGAGAGTGTGGAAAAGAGGTGAAGAAGCTGGAATGGGTGGAGAAAAGTGTCGGGTGTGATAGAAGAGCTTCCGCTAAAAAGAAAGGAAAGGTGTACAAAACTGTGGTGAGACCAGCCATGTGGTTTGGTTTAGAGACAGCAGAGCTGGAGGTAGCAGAGATGAAGAGGCTGAGGTTCTCTTTGGGTGTGACCAGGATAGACAGGATCAGGAATGAGCACATCAGAGGGACAGCACATGTTAGAGGTTTTGGAGATAAAGTCAGAGAGGCCAGACTGAGATGGTTGGGACATGTCCAGAGGAGAGATAGTGAATATGTTGGTAGAAGGATGCTGAGTTTTGAATTGCCAGGCAGGAGGCCTAGAGGAAGAGCAAAGAGGAGGTTTATGGATGTAGTGAAAGAGGACATGAAGGTAGAATGGAGGCAATTGATTGGCTGTGGCGACCCTTGAAGGGATAAGCCCAAAGTAAAAGAAGAAGAAGAAGATCATCATCTTCTTGTTTGGGAAGGCCTGAATACACGTCACCAGCCTGTCCAGCAGCTTTTTATGCATTCGCTTATCTGTGCAGGATCAGGCAGCAGGTGTGGAGCTGGCAGCCAGGAGAAGTGCAAGTGCCAGGTAAGAACAAGAGACAAGAAGCCTTTGATCCCTCAATGGAGTGGGACCTATGGGGTCATAAACCATGGTGGGGGAAAGTGGGCGGAGCACCGGGGGCATACATACAAAGGAGGCGGGGCTTAGGGGCTTTTCGGCTCATCATTCAAATTTTGACAGAAAGTCAACCGTCACTTCTCTGACAAGCTAGGAACCTGTAGGACACGCCCTCTCCGATCCCCTCGTTAAGCTCAGCCGTGTCGTCCCCCAGAGAGTTCCTGACTGAGCCGTACAGGTTGATCCAAGCAGGTCCAAAGGTTGGTAAAAACCCTACAAGAAAGACCGGAACCGGAGGTTTTGTTTTTTTTTCAATGTACAAAAGCATCCTGCATCCTTACCTCTGTCGCCATCTTGCTCATTGGAGATGCGTCTGAGGTCCAAATAGTGGGTTCCTATGGCAACGTCACTCATGCTGCCTTCATCCCAAACCTACGGACACGTGAAATATCCAGATATGAAAGCCAATGGTCTGCATGTGTAAGCTTTCAGCACCTGGATCTTCATCCTCTGGCACAGTGGAGGAAACATCTCAGTGAAGATGATCTGCTCATTCCACACTGGGTCTGCGTTGGACCTCTGTGTGGATGTACGACCCTTCAAAAGAAAAGGAGGATAGAATTTTGCTCTTTTTGGACCTTTCCTGTTCTTCGTACGGTAGTGTGTATTTACTCAGCTGCAAAGGGGATGGAGCGTCGACTATAATTTTGTAAACCATGTCAAGTCTCTAAGACATGCTGTTTGCGGAAATATGATGTTCACGTATCATCTCCATTGTTCAATGGACCCACCACTTGTCTGAAGAAGCTAACGACCACGTAGGGGTCTATGAGCGCCGTGTTGTCCCCGATGAAGGCCTTGGTGACGTTGGCCATGATGCTGGAGTTGTTGCGAGGAAGACCTTCGGCTCGGTACACCTTCACGCAGAAACGAGCCCAAGGGCGCTCCGAGGGGAACCCCTCCGGGATCAGGAGGTTCCTGGAGAAGGATTTTTGGGGGGTAGGGGCGATTAGCAGCCAGACATAACAGAAAGAAACAACAAACCAGAGTGGTTCTAATTCCATGTAACCCCTGCATAATAAAAGTAAAAGCAAGGCAGAGGGAACAGAAAGCAAATTGTTGGTAAGCTTTTCAGGTTTCAATTTTCCATGCTAGCTGTTAGCCATGATCTATGGCCATCATCACACTTGAGGTGTCTTAATGCCAGCAATTGCACAACAAAACGTTGTAATTTGTTGACTCTGTTGGAATAAACAAAAATTCAACGTGTGGACAAAGACTCACCTTTGGTACCGCCTGGAGTCCTCCTCCACCGGAAGGACACCAAGGCGTTCCCAGGCCAGCTGTGAGACATAGTCCCTCCAACGTGTCCTAGGTCTTCCCAGGTGCCTTCTCCCGACTGGGCATGCCCGAAACACCTCACCAGGGAGGCGCCCGGGAGGCATCCGGACTAGATGCCCAAGCCACCTCAACTGGCTCCTCTCCATGTGAAGGAGCAGCGGCTCTACTCTGAGCTCCTCCCGGATGGCCGAGCTCCTCACCCTATCTCTTAGGGTGAGTCCAGCCACCCTACGGAGGAAACTCATTTCCGCCGCTTGTATCCGCGATCTCATTCTTTCGGCGACCACGTTACTGCAGATGCTGCACCGATCCGTCTGTCGATCTCACGCTCCAACCTGCCCTCACTCGTGAACAAGACCCCGAGATACTTGAACTCCTCCACCTGAGGCAAGACCTCACTCCCGACCCGGAGGGTACAGTCCGCCCGTTTCCGACTACTGAGAACCGTGGCCTCGGATTTGGAGGTGCTGAGTCTCATCCCAGAAGCTTCACACTCAGCTGCAAACCGCTCCAGTAAACGCTGAAGGTCACAGCCTGATGAGGCCATAAGGACCACATCGTCTGGAGACGAGATCCTAAGGTGGCCAAGTTGGACTAAACGCCGCAACGCCTAGAAATTCTGTCCATGAAGATCATGAACAGAATCGGTGACAAAGGGCAGCCTTGGCGGAGGCCAACGTTCACCGGAAACTCGACTTACTGCAGAATGAAAAATCTATTATTCCAGATCTTTTCAAAATGGGATGTGAGGGAAGGACTTTCTACGGATCCCAAGAGTTGTAGGTGGGCCACTTCTAGCTAAACTGTGTAACCCTCATGTGTTTATTATCACTATTACCATCCAAGACGCTCCTTCCACCAAGCATCAGGCTTGGAGAAACTCACTTCAGTTCACCCTGACTTAAATAGTTGCAGAGGCTTTGATCTTCTGTCATAATCAATAAGATCAAGGTCTAGAGTGTTTTTTGAACCAATATTTTATGGTCATATGACGTTCCATTTCTATCAAAGAAAATCAAAATATTGTTTGTGGAACATGGACTTGTTTCTATGGTAGGCTGTATTGGTTATTCCAGACTATCCACTGGTGGGGAGAGAAGTTCTGTTTGTAGGCCAACTTCCATGAATCCGATGCTAGTTTACGGAAAAGGGACTTCATGAGGAACTTCATAAATGACACCTGTCGGGATGTTGTGTGGGTTTTGGGGGGCAGGGCGTTGGTGTTTACCCGCTTCCTTCCTATTTCTGCTCTAACATTTTAGCACTTGGCTGGTCTGGCAACCCACCAAGGTGCTGGAGTGTTGCTGGTGCAGCACCGCGGGGACACGCCGAATCACCCCGAACCAGACATGTTGGTTGGCTGGGGAAGGTAGGGTGTCATTTGTGGCTCTGATCTGTTGGACACCATGTTGTACAGCTCCCTCCAGGTGGTATTCCTCTTCTCCACACCTTCCCGTTTCATCCGATGACCTTGCAGGGCTTGAGACATTGCTTCGCACGTCTAGCTGCTTCCTCCTGCCATGTGACTGTTGTTACTCCCAAACCAAGACCCCGTCTGCCTCTGTTGGACTTGCCCCATTATGTCCTTAGCCTTCTTCCGCTGCTTCCTCAGGCATCTTCTTTCTTTCACCAGGCGTTCAAGCTCTTAATGTCTTCTGGACTCTGGCGTGGCTGATGGTTTCCTTTCTGCAGTGCAGTTCTTGCTTCTTACCCCAAACCTCTTTACCCCGTATGTGCACATGACCATCAGAGAAGGTTCCGTACTCATTTTTCTGCCAGGACTTCGGCCACAGGATAAGAGGGTCTTTGCTCCTAGACCTTCTTCTCTCGTACTGGTTTTGGTTGGTAAGCTCAGGACTCAATTCCACTGAAGGGTCTGTTCCGCCACGGATTACGTAATGACAATGCTAGCACTTTTGCGTTCCTTGGCACACACGTTCCCTCTCAAAGCACATGACTACGGTGCGTTCAAGACTTTCTAAGTACTTTCTAACAGTATTTTTAAAAAATGCAGTTATTTCTAGAATCGATACACATTTACATCAAATTCATGTTATATTTTTATACTTCTCTATCTGCTCCTCCGCGTCGCTGGCTTTCATTCCAGGCTGAACGCTCTCGCCCTTCGCCAAGACACTGATGTCGCACTTGAGGTAACCTTTGACCCCGGTGCTGATGTCACCGGGAAGGGTCAGCACTGCCCACTTGTTGAGGAATTGATGACCTCAAACGGAGAAAAAAACAGAGGTAAGACATTTTGGACGGGCAAGGGTAGATGGTGGATATCAGCGTCCCCCAAAGGACCGCAGAACAATGTATCAACGGCAAATTTGCATAGTTGGCCAATGAGAGCAAAATAAATATGACATAAATACATCACAATAAGGGCGCGACCTCCACCTGCTTGTTTGTAGACGGTGCACACGTCCACTTTGAAGGAGCCGATGCAGAAGCTCCTCAGCATCTTGGTGTGCATCACCTGCACAACGCAAGAGGCATTCAGGTACCTGGCGGAAAGCGCAGAGACAACGAAACCCAGAGGTGTCCAAAGCGCGGCCCCGGGGCCGTGTGGGGCCCACGGCTGGGTTTTTATTGTAAATATATAATTTAGCAAGAAAGCTAATAAAATCAAGCACAAAAAAAGAAGTTGTGAGCTAACACCATTTTAGCAGCACTGAGTTGCAGCACCACAATTGCAACGCCATAATAAATATATGTGATTATTATTATATATTAAGATTATTTTAAATCCCCCCAAAAAAGCTGACATACTGTACATTCTTTTTCTTGGAATATTTGCACCAAATATGACTTTCTACAAAAAAAAGTGGCCCTTGTTTGTCAGCATGTGGCCCTTGGTGGAAAAAGTTTGGACACCCCTGACGTAGCCCCCGCCCCAACTCACCGACAGCCGGATGACCTTATCGAAGAAGATCTCTTTGTGGGCGTAGAAGTCGAAGACAAAATACTGCAAGCACAAGAAAGGCAGTAGAAGTTTGGCGCCACCGTGCTGGTCTCCCTACCTCGTTGTAAAAGGGAGCGTTGGTTCCCTCTTTGACCGTCGTCTGCTTTTTCTCATCGCCCATCTCGATCACCACGCTGGGGTCGATGTTCTCGCCCACCAGCTGCTTGGCCTCCGTGATGTTGATTGCAACCTCCGAGGAAAGTAACGGACACGTTCCTACAGTAACACCTCCAAAGAGAGCTTTGAAAAGGTGAGCGCCGTACCTGGAAGCTCCGTGCTTTTCCTTCGCTCCCCTCAATGGCAGTTGTCAGCCTGGACCTGCGCACGGAAGCCAGAAGCACCCCCCGTTTGCATGTAGTTGCTCAAAGCACATGAACAGTGTAGAGGCAGACGACGGAGAATTGTATAATCCCGCGCTACCGACACACGGTCGTGGTAAGCATCGTGTGCCTCGGGCGCCGTTTGTCGGCCAACGGCATTTGTTGGTAGCAGAGCAACTCCAAGAGCGTGGTGACGACTCATTCAAGAGGTCATAAAAGGCCCCGCAACGACGTCCAAAGGAGTGCAGGCCTCATTTGCTTCAGTTGAGGTCAGCGTTCATGACTCCACCATAAGAAAGACGGGCTTCCAAGACCAAAACCACCGGAAGCATGAACAAATCCCATCCGTTGGTGACCTCAAGCTGAACCCAACCTGGGTTGTGCAGCAGGACAATGACCCAAAACACACCAGCAGGCCCCCCTCTGATTGGCTGAAGACGTTGGAGTCTGGCCTGAATCCTACTGGGATGCTAAACAGGAGCGTGACCGAATGACAACAATTCTGCAAAATTCCTGCCCGGCGCCGTAACAGACTCATTGCAAGCTACCAAAACGTCTTGATTGCAGTTGTTGCCGTGTCGTTGACTAATATTTACATGTGTTTGGTGGTCCGGAATATTGAAGCGTGACAAACGTGCACATACGAAATGTTTGAATGGGAACGCGTGTTCAAAAGCCTTCATCATGCGTTGCTTATTTGTGCAGAAACAGCTAAAGGAAGGGAAGCTCGCTCTCCAAGCATATTCTCCTCCTTAAAATGGGTTTGGTGTTGACATTTTCACATCACCTCTTGGTGTTGGGCCCGGTTCTGGTTCTGACCACAGGGGGTCCTGTTTGGTGCTCCGTGTTTTCTCCTTCCAGCAGCTGAGACGTTTTAGAGGGGGGGTCAGCTCCCCTGTCTGTGGAGACAAGCGTCACGTTCAAGCGGCGGTCTCCAACATACGGCCACTGTTGAGTCCAGAAAGTGTGTGCACTAAGCGGTTCCGAGCGACTAGAGCCGGACAAAAGCGATGGCGGGTGATGTTCATGTGACTGTTTGACAAGGGTTGGTGCCGAAGCTGCCGTGTTTGCTTTGAGCGTGTCGGGACTCACCCAGGGCCGCCTCGTTTGCCAGCACCAGGTCCGAGTGGACCTTCTTCTTCTTGTTCTTCCCTTTCAGGCCGAACATCAGCTTCGCCGTCCTGCTGTGGAATTCGGCCACGTATTTGATCCAATCAATGCTGTTAGTTCCGTGAAGCAAAGAAAAAAAGCACCGGGAAAAAAAGACCTCTCACCGCCGTTGCGTTGAAGGACTCTCCGTTGAATCCATTCTCTCTTCCTATTAGAGAGAAGATGCGAGCCCCGCCTGGTTGCTCCTTCAACGATCCAACTCCCACATGTGGTGGACCGTAAAAACGGTAGTAGACGTGAAATACTCCCGATGCATCCACCCTCGCTCAGTGCCGAGGAACATCCTTCAGGTGCTGCTTTTATATGGCGTGTCCTCCTCATCTTATCTAAACATTTACCTGCCCTGCACTCACGTGTGCTTTACACACACTTCTTCAGGGCCAGCATGTGAGTCATAGTCCCTCCAGTGTGTCCTAGGTCTGCCTCATGGCCTTCTCCTGGCAGGGCATGCCGGGAAGCATCCGGACTAGATGCCCGAGCCAACTCAACTGGCTCCTCTCCATGTGGAGGAGCAGCGGCTCTACTCTCTCGGGGATGGCCGAGCTCCTCACCGCAGTGTGTGTGTATATATATATATATATATATATATATATATATATATATACATATATACTGCATATATACAGTATATATATATATATATACATATATACTGCATATATGCAGTATATATGTATATATATGCAGTATATATATATACTGTATATATGCAGCATATATATATATATACTGTATATAAAAAATATAAAATATATATATATAAAAATATAAAAAAATATAGCTATACAGTATATACCGTATACTTATATAGTAGTAGTAATATTTTGTATATAGTTCAATTTTCTTCTGATTTTTCTTCTCGTAATATGCCTTTATTCTGAAAATACTTTGTAGTATTATTTCCCTAAATGACATTTTCTGTCCACATAACATACAATTTTATTCTCATAAAGATGCGACTTTTTGGTGGACTCATCCTTATGACTTTAGCTGTCTAGTTGAGCGCGGGATCCATCCTGGAGGCTCCGCACGGGCAGATGGATCCTGCCTGGATGGTACGTCTCACACAACCGTCCCCGAGTACA
Organism: Oostethus manadensis; assembly: GCA_024372805.1. NCBI lineage: Eukaryota > Metazoa > Chordata > Actinopteri > Syngnathiformes > Syngnathidae > Oostethus > Oostethus manadensis. The sequence continues at coordinate 444,331 of QODF01000258.1, forward strand.
TCACCAGGTGACCTTCGTGGCTGATTGATTGATGGCTTCCTGTGGCGTTTTGTTCAGAGGACGCATCCCGTGTGTACGATTGTGTTGCGGAGGTATGACGTCATCGTTAGGAGCCATTTGGTTCAAAGCGATTGTATGACACAACTTGTACTTTTCAGGCCACTTACAATCATTACTTTCAATAGCAATGCAAAGGTGTGTGTGGGTGTGGGTGTGACCATGTGACCAGGATGTAAGGAAGTGTCAAAGTTAACAAACCCTCCTCTTGCAAACAAAGCCGACTTGCAGAATGTTTGCCATCCTTGATCAAGTTTCAGATTCGAGTGATCAAGTTTTTCTTTGTGCCAAATACTCAAAATGGATTTTTTTCTTTCAAATGATTACGCGTCAAAAGTGATGCAACGCCGATCCTACCATAAATACTCGCTACAGCTTTGCTAGTTGCGTAATTGCAAACCTCATCCTTAAATGCCGGCATTAATAAGCCAACACGGACGTGTCCGATGTCGCGTTTTCGAAGTGGCCTAAACTGCAGTATGAATCTATCGCTTAACAGGAAAACCAAAAAAAACCCAAGAAAAACTGAAAAATCAGGGAAAAAGTCATCCTGTACCGAGAATAGCGTAATATTATGCGGACAAATAACTTCATTTCAGGAGCAAAAAGTTGCAATACGATGAGAAACAAACAAACCAACAAATACATTTTGGAAAATGTAAAAAAAAAAAAAAGGTCTTTAATGTTGCAAGAAAAAAATCATAAATATGAAAAGAAAATGCGTCAAAAAAAGTTGAAATGATTGGAAAATGTACAAAAAACAATATGTCGTTTTACTAGAATAAACTTAGTTGTTTTATTAATATAGAGTGAAATTGCGGGGGGCCTGCTAACCTTGACTGAGATTGTAGTCGCTCGGTGGAAGGAATACTTTGGATCCTTCTCAATCCCACTGACATACAGACCTGATCCAACCTTAAGACCAGTTGAAAAGCGGCTAGAATTGACCGAATGAGGTTTTAAGGAGAGCTACAATATGCAAAAGCAAGAAGGGGGAGTGTGACAAAAACACTTTGCAGACAGATGTTGCAGGCTGAGGGCCCTCGTCTGTGTGCTACCAGCTGGCGTCTCCAACTGGACAACGCTCACTTCTTCAGGGAGAACAACATCACCCTTTTGGACCGTCCTCCATGCTCCTCTGATTTAAATCCCATGGAGAACATTTGGGGGTGGATGGCAAGGGAATTTTATAAAAACGGCCATCAGTTCCAGACAGTTTGTGAAGCCATCTTCAATGTTCCCACTAGCTTCATGGAAACACTCGCATCAAGCAGGCCCAAACCCATTTTGGAAGTGATTACCAAGAACGCTGGAGCTCCTCATTACGGAGTCCTACTGAGAACACTTTGCCACGGCGTGGTTCTGGTTTGGAGCCCAGATGGATAGGCAAAAGGCAGGGGGGTTGAGCTCAGTCTTGCAAAAACCAAGGCGATGGTGAGAATATTGCACATATTATACATAATCATATGTAATGAATTCAACTCAAATGTCAAAGTAATCATTCGAATAACAATAAATTATGGACGTAATGACTGAGAACATACAATTAACAATTACACGTCCGTATGTGACATGTGATTATTTCATTTAATAATTATCCAAAATGATAGGTAGTTATGGATTACATACACAGCAGTTACTAGTTGACATCCATACAAAAATATAGTTAAAAGTTAGCCAAAATGACAACATAGCATTCATATTTGTATGAATATGCATAGCTTTTATCATGTTCCTATGTCATGAGTAAAGACTATAATGGTGTTATCAATAATCCAACAAATAGGATAACCGTGCATAACAGATATGGCAATGATACATACTGTATATATGATTCATTAAAAACACACAGGAGGAGGCGGGATCGAACCAGCAACCTTTGAAAATGTCAAAATAACGCGCGCCGTATGACGTGGCGTGTTGTTCATTTCAACGATGTGAAAGAATTGTGTGCTGTATGCGCCGTGGACTTCGGCGACCTCCTGCAGAAGAACTGTCCCACGTGAAGGTGCTGAAAGTGGGATGACTTCCGCGGACCGGCGCTGCTCAGGCTGAGTGCAAGGCCCAAAAAGGTAGAGGGCGCTGAGCCGCTCCGTGCTGAGCGATCCCGATGACTGGCCCTCCCGCTCACGTGCACTTTGATTTGGTTCCATAACGTGCAACTTACGTGCACGTATGGGAGTGACATCAGATGACATTACCTTCGCACTGACATTTCATGTCCCAAGAACCAGATTTGGTCGCCGAAGACCAGGTCCCCCGGACACCCGCCCTCGACCACTGCTCATCAAATTGCATTACACCGGACCCTTATGCTTGCCCCTGCAGGTGGTGGGTCTGCGGGGGGGAGTTCCCGTGTTCCTGATTCGGGCTAGGCCCGGCCAGGCCCCGCGGGTGAAGGCCTGGCCACCACCTACAATTTATTTTGTAGGAGTGATGCTGATGATGCGTATCTATCATGGCTTTATGGGACTTTGATGGTTTTATTTTGTAGGAATGATGCTGATGTGTATCTATCATGGCTTTATGGGACTTTGATGGTTTTATTTTGTAGGAGTGATGCTGATGTGTATCTATCATGGTTTTAAGGGACTTTGGTGGCTTTATTTTGTAGGAGTGATGCTGATGATGCGTATCTATCAGGGCTTGGTTTGCATCGTTTTTTCTTGGATTATTTTTATGCCACTTCATGTGTCAATTCTTTGGACAGCAATAAAGTTTAGTTGAAGATGCTTTTATTTCAAGGAGCAACCTCGCCTTTCTCTCACACTTCCAACTGGTTGCTATCGAAACCACGCGATGTCTATCTCCTAATACAAGAACCTGCCAGAGGTTGATCGGGAAAAAAACAACAAATAGGCATCAATCATCAGCTGTGATGCCGTTCTAGTCCCTCCCCCGGCCTCTCTTCCGAATAGGACAATGAGCGCTCTGTCGCCGCCATCTTGGCTCGAGAATAGGCCGTCGTCATAATGATCCACGTGACTCCGGAGCCACAGATTCAGCTCAGTTTCCTAGCGGGGGACGCGCCCACTCTCAAACCGCCCGCCCTTTCGGTGCGGTGATTGGTCCGAATGAGGAACCCTTTCGTACTCCCATTGGTTGATAGTAAGCGAGTGTCGTGTCAAGTAAAGTAGCAGTTAGTGGAACGTCAAGTGGGTGGCGACGTGAAAAAAGTTATTTAAAATAAAAGTTTACATAAACCCGTTCCACGGATTGTCGTCGGGTTTGAAACTCGCGCGTGTCAGCATAAGATATTGTGTTGAAATCCCGTTTTTATTTATGCTTTATATTCTTTCTGCTGGCGTTATTACGTCGGTGTCGTTCGTTAAACACTTTTAACTTGAAAACCCAATCCGGATGTGGGACATATACTTACTGCTGCCTTGACAAACCGAGCCGCGGCTAGCATACCAGCAAAGCATGCTACTAGCCGAAAGCTCCATTTTCTTTCTACTCTTACTTTCGGCAGGACGTCGGATAGCATCACCTGTTTGATGTTATTCTTCCTGGCCTGCTATTTCTGCACCCGGTGGGTATCTACCGTACAAAGCAGCGGTGGGAACTGGATTAGTGCTGGTGGGAGAAGGAGAGGAGGAAGGTGTGCTCCTAGGAGGAGAGAAGAGGAATGCTTAGAGTCTAGAACTAAGAGTTGGGACTTTGAATGTTGGAACTATGACAGGAAAAGGTAGGGAATTAGTTGACATGATGCAGAGGAGGAAGGTCCAAGAGACCAGGTGGAACGGTAGCAAGGCTAGAAGCTTAGGAGCAGGGTTCAAGATGTTCTATCATGGTGTAGATAGGAAGAGGAATGGAGTAGGGGTGATTTTGAAGGAGGAGTTTGCTAGCAACGTCCTGGAGGTAAAAAGAGTGTCAGATAGAGTGATGAGCCTGAAGCTAGAAATGGAAGGCGTGATGTTCTATGTTGGTAGTGGGTATGCTCCACAGGTAGGATGTGAGATGGAGGAGAAAGAGAAATTCTGGATGAAGTGATGCAGAACATCCCCAGAAGTGAGAGAGCTTTTATTGGTGCGGACTTCAATGGAGATGTTGGTGCAGGAAACAGATGATGAGGAGGTGATGGGCAAGTTTGGCGTCCAGGAGAGGAACGCAGAAGGACAGATGGTGGTGGACTTTGCAAAAAGGATGGAAATGGCTGTAGTGAATACTTTCTTCCAGAAGAGAAAGGAACATAGGGTGACCTACAAGAGTGGAGGTAGGAGCACACAGGTAGACTCCGTCCTGTGTAGAAGGTGTAACCTGAAGGAGGTCAGTGGTAGGTGAGAGTGTAGCCAGACAGCATAGGATGGTGGTGTGTAGGATGACTCTGGTGGTGAGAAGGACGAAGACAGTCTGAGGCCTAAACGCCGACCCGCGCTTCATCCATCAGGGTCCGCAAACGGACGCTTTTGAAACCGGGTCCCGGAGTGGAAACACTGGAAGACGGCGTTCTGGCATAGCTCCATAGTTAGGGGCCTCCCCCCCAGCGTCTATGAGAGCGCTTGCGTCGTAGCTCCGCCCCTTTACATGCGCTAAAAGCGCAAACAACAACGGCAATGATGAGTGTTGTTTTTGTTTACGAGCCTAATGAGGACGGACAGAATTATGTAGCGTACTTTGGTACCAATACCAAATCTCAGTCCCACCTCCTGCACCGCGCTCCACCTTCTTATAAGTTTCTCATGCATTAATGAGTGTGGAGACGCAGCGTTCCTGCTATTCCAAAACGTATCAACGAAAGAAATCGGTGTGTTTTTGGAAGGAATGGAGCCCATGAATGGCACCTAAAGATGTTTCTCGGGGGAAAATTGTCCTGGCATCCGAGTAAACGGAGGTACCAGCTAGGTCTGGGAAGCAATTCAACTGTAAGTCAAGGTATTAATGTATTTGTTAGGCTTTGTCATAACGCCGTGAATCTCTCCTCCCCCAGGAGAACAATGACGGGGAAAAAGATCAACGCTTCCGGGTAAAGCGACGGCAGATTTGTTGCTTTTTGTTCGATGGGGTTTTTAGAAGGGGTCGATGTGTGGTTGCCCCGCAGGCCGTCGGGCGCCATGGGGGTGTGCGTTGCTTTCTCCCTGCTGTGCATGCGCTCAGGAGGATGCGCGGACGTGTTGAACGCGTCCGGCCTGTTGCTTGACTTAACCACCGTGGACTTTCATGACAAACTCAACAGCGGGAAGATGCTTTTTATCTACTTTGAGAAACGAGGTGCGTCTCCTGACCCAGTTGAACCGCAGCCTGATGGTGATCACAATGGTAATCATTTGTGTCTGTTCACCTCCGTCTTCAGCCTCTCCAACCGTCTCGCTCTTCTTGGGGGAGCTGAAGAAGTCGGCAGAGGTGCTGCAGGATTATGGCATCCTGGTGGGCAAGGTCAACATCATCTTCATTTATTTGCCACTTCACGCTTGCAGCGTTGGTGCAGTAGGTCCGCAGAAACAGCCGAGATCTGCACTTATATAAACCGGGCTTCTCAAAGCCGGCCTCTATAAGCCGTGGGCAATCAACTGACTAATACAGTAGGAGCTAGTAAGGGATTATACCAATCAACTCAATATTAATACCAATAATATTAAAAATAATTTTTAAAAAGAATGCATGGAAACGAGCACTATGTTTGAACAAGAATAAAGTCATTTGTAACCAGAAAAAGTGGTAGTATTATGAGAATAAAGTATTATGAGGGAAAATAATGAAGCATAGGGCAGAAGTATTCCAGATATGTAGTAAAAAAAAATGGTAGTATTATGAGACGCAAAGAAGGCAAAGTAAAGTTGTTTTTGGATAGTTGGCTTGGAGAAAATAAAAATGTATTATTCCATCCATTTTCTTCCGCTAATACGGGTCGCAGGGTCAGCAGTTTCAGTAGGAACACACCCTGCGGTCACCCTTTTTAAAAATAGGGACCACCACCCCGGTCTGCCAGTTCAGAGGTACTGTTCCCGACTTCCATGNTTTAAAAAGAATGCATGGAAACGAGCACTATGTTTGAACAAGAATAAAGTCATTTGTAACCAGAAAAAGTGGTAGTATTATGAGAATAAAGTATTATGAGGGAAAATAATGAAGCATAGGGCGGAAGTATTCCAGATATGTAGTAAAAAAAAAAGTAGTATTATGAGAAGCAAAGAAGGCAAAGTAAAGTTGTTTTTGGATATTTTGCTTGGAGAAAATAAAAATGTATTATTCCATCCATTTTATTCCGCTAATCCGGGTCGCGGGGTCAGCAGTTTCAGTAGGAACACACCCTGCGGTCACCCTTTTAAAAAATAGGGACCACCACCCCGGTCTGCCAGTCCAGAGGTACTGTTCCCGACTTCCATGCATTGTTGTAGAGGCATGAGTTAAAGACTCGACGAACGGGAGACTCTGCAAGAGGTTCCCAGCACACCCTCACTACGCGTTTGGGTCTACCAGGTCTGTCCGGCATCTTTCCCCGCCATCTAATCCAACTCATCACCAGGTGGGGGTCAATTGACAGCTCAGCCCCTCTCTTCACCCGCGTGTCCAGAACATGCGGACGCAGGTCTGATGATACGACCACAAAGTCGATCATAGACCTGCAACCTAGGGTGTCCTGGTGCCAAGTGCACTTATGGACATCCTTATGTTGGAACATGGTGTTTGTTTTGGACAAACTGTGATTCGCACAGAAGTCCAGCAACAACACACCACACGGGTTCAGATCGGGGAGGCCGTTCCTCCCAACCACGCCCCTCCAAGTCACACTGTCATGGCCCACATGGGCGTTCAAATCTCCTAGTAGAACTATGGAGTCACCAGCTGGGGTGCTCTCCAGAACTCCTCTGATAGACTCCAAGAAGACTGGGTACTCTGAACTTCTGTTCGGCGCGTACGCACAGACCACAGTCTGGACCCTTTCCCCAGCCCTAAGGCGTAGGGAAATAATCCTCTCGTTCACCGGGGATGACTCCAGCACAGAGGCACCAAGCTGGGGGGATATTAATAAGCCCACACCAGCTAGTCGCCTCTCCCATGCAGCTTCACGGGTGATTCACGGAGGGTAAATGTATTATATTGTAGGAAAATAATACGTTTGGACAATATAAATTAAAAAAATGCTGCCGCCAACGTATTTGTTTTGGGTTTCCTATTTTTTTGGCGCTTGGAAAGTGCGTGGAGGCCGTGCGTTGCGACGTGGGGAAGGCTGACATGTTGTTGCAAAGCAAACCATCCGTCTGTGCAGATCAAGTGCGACGCGGAGCTGATTCCCTCCCACTGCGTGACGGAAAGAACTGCCAACGCCGCCTTCCTGTTTGGGTACGCCGCTGGTACCGGACGGCCGCAAACGGGCTGTTTTTCTGCCACTCCTAACGTGCCTCTTTGAAGGGGGGGTAAGGAGCTCGCCGCTTTGGATTTGGACACCGTGTTTGACGTCAACTCCATCGTCTCTGAAGTCCTCTTGTAAGTCAGCAGAAACACGCTGGAGTCCACAACTGGACGTCAAACTGGGGGGGCGGGGGGTCCTGTACAGAGGGAAGGGAAAAGCAGATTTGTCGTGAAATACACACGTGGACAAAATTGGTGGTTATGCTTTTATTGGACTAATTTTAATTCATTTCTATTTGTTTTTTTTTTTACACTTTTATTTACTGTAAGTCATTTATGTTTAGTTTTCTACACTTTTATTTAAACTATTTTTATTTGGATTCGTAGTTTTCAAGCTTTTATGAATCTTTTTTATTCTAATAACTGTCATGAAGTCATTTTTTTATTTTTATGTAGTTTAGTATTTTTGACCCTTTTATTGAAGTCATTTATTTATACTTGTGTTCAATTGTTCTTTTAGTTTCATTTTTTTTACGCTTATTTACATTCAAGTCGTTAGTATTATATTATGTGTATTTGTTTTTCACTTTTATGGAATAGGTTGCATGGATTTAAGTCCCTTTTCGTTTGAATTTATTTTTACTGCTTTTTATGTTTTTTTGAGTTGTTTTGAATATTTATCTCACACTTTCCCTGAAGTTTATATTATTTCACTGAAGTCATTATTATTATTATTTAAATGACTTTATTCTTCATTTATGTTTACTTATTTTGTAATTTTTACTTTTATTGAAATTCTGTACTTTTTTTATTCATACATTCATGGGACAGGTAATACATTTTAAACAAAGTCATATGCACGTGATATCATGTGGTACATGATATGATATGAAACGGACATTGTGATACGGTATATGATATGACAGAGTATATGTTTGTCGCAATGTGTTCTTCAGTGCCGTTTTGCGAGACGAGGTGAAGTATGTGCATTCTGGCGCCGACCTGCTGGCCATGGAGAAGTCCTGCAGGGGGAAGCAGGACATGGTGTTGGCTCGTGTCAGCAGTCTGGGGACACAAGGTATGTATGGTGTGCACAGCGCCACTCGTGTAGTGCCCCACGTAGCTCNAACATGGTGTTTGTTATGGACAAACTGTGGTTCGCACAGAAGTCCAGCAACAACACACCGCACGGGTTCAGATCAGGGAGGCCGTTCCTCCCAACCACGCCCCTCCGAGTCACACTGTCATGGCCCACATAGGCGTTGAAGTCTCCTAGTAGAACTATGGAGTCACCAGATGGGGTGCGCTCCGGAACCCCTCTGATAGACTCTAAGAAGGCTGGGTACTCTGAACTTCTGTTCGGCGTGTACGCACAAACCACAGTCAGGACCCTTTCCCCAGTCCTTAGGCGTAGGGAAATAACCCTCTCGTTCACCGGGGATGACTCCAGCACAGAGGCACCAAGCTGGGGGGATATTAATAAGCCCACCCCAGCTCGTCGCCTCTCCCCTGCAGCAACTCCAGAGAAGAACAAGGTCCAGCCCCTCCAAGGAATTTGGTTCCAGAGCCCAAACTTTGGGTTGAGCTAAGTTCAACTATATCTAGTTGGAATGTCTCCGCCTCTTCCACAAGCTCGGGCTCCTTCACCACCAGAGAAGTGACATTCCATGTCCCAAGAACCAGATTTGGCCTCCGAAGACCAGGTCGTCGGGACACCCGCCCTCGACCACTGCCCAAATCGCATTGCACCGGACCCTTATGCTTGCCCCTGCAGGTGGTGGGTCTGAGTTCCAGTGTGGCTTCTTTGGGCTAGTCCCGGCCAGACCTTAAAGGGTGAAGGCCTGGCCACCAAGCACTCGCCTGCGAGCCCCTCCCCAAGGCCTGGCTCCAGGGTGAATCCCACGTCCGGGCAAGGTGCGGTCACTCCTCTTGTTCTTCTTTTTTAGGGTTTTCTGAACCACTCTTAGTCTGGCCCGTCACCTAGAACCTGTTTGCCTTGGGAGACCCTACCAGGGTCACAAAGCCCCCGACAACATAGCTCCTAGCATCACTCGGGACCTCAAACCCCTCCACCACGATAAGGTGGTGATTTACGGAGGGTAAATGTATTATATTTGTAGGAAAATAATACGTTTGGACGATATAAATAAAAAAATGCTGCTGCCAACGTATTTGTTTTGGGTTTCCTGTTTTTTGGCGCTTGGAAAGTGCGTGGAGGCCGTGCGTTGCGACGTGGGGAAGGCTGACATGTGGTTGCAAAGCAAACCATTCGTCTGTGCAGATCAAGTGCGACGCGGAGCTGATTCCCTCCCACTGCGTGACGGAAAGAACTGCCAACGCCGCCTTCCTGTTTGGGTACGCCGCTGGTACCGGACGGCCGCAAACGGACTGTTTTTCTGCCACCCCTAACGTGCCTCTTTGAAGGGGGGGTAAGGAGCTCGCCGCTTTGGATTTGGACACCGTGTTTGACGTCAACTCCATCGTCTCTGAAGTCCTCTTGTAAGTCAGCAGAAACACGCTGGAGTCCACAACTGGACGTCAAACTGGGGGGGCGGGGGGTCCTGTACAGAGGGAAGGGAAAAGCAGATTTGTCGTGAAATACACACGTGGACAAAATTGGTGGTTATGCTTTTATTGGACTAATTTTAATTCATTTCTATTT
>QODF01000258.1:457776-487280 GCA_024372805.1 Oostethus manadensis
TTTTATACAGGTAACGAGCTGAGAGGGCTGCCAATGTCAGCTCGTTACCTGTATAAGATCCACCTGGGAGCTAGAGATCCCGCTGACGGATTAGGGGATCAAATACTTATTTCCTTTATGGAAATGCATATTAATTTATAACTCTTTTTGAAACACATTTTTCTGGATTTGTTTTGTCCTTGTTGTCTCTCAGTGTTCAAATAAAGCTACCATTGAAATTATAGACTGATCATTTCTTTGTTAGTGGGCAAGCTTACAAAATCAGCTGGCGTTCAGTTTTTTCCCTCGCTGTATGACTTTAAATGTCGTAATATTATGACTTTATTTCTCCTACAATTACGACTCCTAATCTCAAAATCCTGTGTTTTTTATGTGGCCCTAACCCGCCGTCGTAAGAAAGAGCCGTCGTTTTCTGACAAGAAAATCAAAGCGTGAAAAGGAAGAAGCCGTACGGGGAAACACTTGACAAGAATAAAGTGCTAATATTATTATTAGGATGGATGTCTTTGGAATAAAGAAAAGCGGGAGAAAATGGACTAGGAGAAAGTGTGTGTGTCGCTGCAGAGCACAGATGGATCATGGAGACGGCGTACGTGTACGGGTCCAAATACCAGTTCATCCTCATAACCGGAGGCCCGGTTCTGAAGCACTTGGGGTATGTTTGTGTTGGGATGGTGATGATGGGGATGATGATGATGATGTTGTTTTGCGTTAGCGTTGTGGGGCGGTGTGGAGTGTGGTTCCTCCACTGCGCCGCTTCCCAGTCTGAGCGCTGCCCTTTGACCCCTATGAGGACCCCTCTTTCCACGCTCAGCCTGCACACCTTCCTGCAGCTCATGGAGGCTCCGCTCTTGGTAACACACACACACACACACCTTAAAGACAAGCTAGACACCTTGAAATGTTCACTCCTGCACGTCACCAGTCTGAAGTCTCCAAAGACCCGTCAGATGTCCCGGGCCCGCCGTTCCCCTACCAGCAGACCCCCCAGCTCTTTCTCTTTTCACGCCCCCAAACGGAGCGCTCGGACCGGGACACGGCTGAGACTCTGGCCTGGAGACTGCGTGGCCTCGCCCTGATGGTGCTGGTGCACAGGTAAGACACGTCATCCAAAATCCTTCTCGTTTCTCTGCATTGTAAACATACCGTATAAAAAGACAGCACTCACAATATCATACATCGCAATGAGCAAGGCAAGCTATAGCAATAAAAACAGCTGTCCTTTCGTGTTCATGACTAGGAATATTAAGAACACTTACAAGAACAACGTTGAAATAGTTTGACAAGAATTGACTTTGACAAGAATAAAGAACAAATAGCCGCACGGTGGATGAGTGGGTAGCACATTGGCCTCACAGTCAGGAGGTTCAGGGTTCGAATCTCCGTTGGGCATCTCTGTGTGGAGTTTGCATGTTCTCCCCGTGCGTGTGTGGGTTTTCTCCGGTACTCCGCTTTCCTCCTACTTTCCAAAAAAACATGCATGTTAGCTTCATTGGCCGCTCTAAATTGTCCATCGGTATGAATGTGAGTGTGATTGGCTGGCGACCAGTCCCGGGTGTACCCCGCCTCCCGGCCAAAGTTCAGCTGGGATAGGTTCCAGCATACCCGCGACCCTAATGAGGATAAGCGGTATAGAAAATGAATAAATGAATGAATATAGACCAAATATCCAATCCAAGTGCATAAGGGTTTGGCGCCATGCGATTTGGGCGGCAGCCGAGGGCGGGTGTCCGGGCAACCTGGTCTCCAGCGGCCAAATCTGGTTCTTGGGACATGGAATGTTACTTCTCCGGTGGGGAAGGAGCCTGAACTTATGGAAGAGGTTGAGACTAGATATAGTCGAACTCACCTCGACTCACAAATTCCTGGAGAGGGGCTGGACCTGGTTCTACTCAGGAGTTGCTGCAGGTAAGAGGCGGCAAGCTGGGGTGGGCCTATTAATAGCCCCCCGGCTTGGCGCCTCTGTTATTTCCTTGCACCTTCGGACCGGGGAAAGGGTCCCGACTGTTGAGTGTGTGTACGCGCCGAACGGCAGTTCAGAGTACCCAGCCTTCTCGGAGTCTATCAGAGGGGTCCTGGAGAGCACCCCAGCTGGTGACTCCATAGTTCTACTGGGAGACTTCCACGCCCATGTGGGCAGAGGTGTGGTTGAAAGAAACGGCCTCCCTGATCTGAACCCGTGTGGTGTGTTGTTGCTGGACTTCTGTGCAAACCACAGTTTGTCCATAACAAACACCATGTTTCAACATAAGGATGTCCATTAGACCTACATCTGCATGTACTGGACACGCGGGTGAAGAGAGGGGGTGAGATGTCAATTAGATGGATTAGATGGTGGGAGAGGATGCCGGACAGACCTGGTAGACCCAAACGTGTAGTGAGGGTGTGCTGGGAACTTCAATCAACGAGAATCAACAGTAGCAGTGTGGTATTCAATCAGTGATCAGTTTAGTGAAAAATCAGGTGTGAATCAGGTGGCCCCTATTTAAGAATGAAAGCAACACTTGTTGAACATCATTTCTCATTGAAAGCCTGAGGAAAATGGGTCCTTCAAGACATTGTTCAGAAGAACAGCGTATTTTTATTAAAAAGTTGATTGGAGAGGGGGAAACTTATGAAGAGGTGCAAAATGTTTTGGCTGAAAATGGCAAAGGCTCTGCCAATGATCAGCTCCAAAATGATCAAAGACAGTCTGGAGTTACCTGTAAGTACTGTGACAGTTAGAAGACATCTGTGTAATGCTAATATATTTACAAGAATCCCCCTCTGTTAAAAAAGGCATGTGCAGAAGAGGTTATTTGCCAAAGAGCACATCAACTGGCCTAAAGAGAAACGGAGGAACATTTTGTGGACTGATGAAAGTCAAACTGTTCTTTTTGGGTCCCGCAGACAAACTCTGAATAGAAGCCGCAGGACACAGTGAAGACAGGGAAGCATCATGATATGGGATGTTTCTCCTACTATTTATCCCATAGCAGGGATCATGGATCAGGTTGCATATGTCAGAATACTTGAAGAGGTCATGTTGCCTTATGCTGAAGAGGTCATGCCCTTGAAATCACCAAGACAATCACCCCCAACACAAACCAGCAACATCTTCTTATGGAGGGGCCAGCCCCATCCCCGGATCTTCATCCAATGGAGAACTTGTGGGCTGACATCAAAAAAGCAAAAGCAAGAAAAGATGATGAATTGTGGAATGTTGTTAAAGAATGTTGGAGGGGAATAACAGACGAAAGGTTCCACAAGTTGGTAGAGTCCATGCCACACAGACGTGAAGCACTCATAAAAAACAAAATATTACTTTAATCATTCACAGGTTGACAAATCCTACACACAAAAAAGGCAAACGCTGCTATTTTTTTGAACACACTCCTTTTGAGTAGCTGTTATTTGTTATTGGGATAGAATTGATTTACTCATTTGTGGTGCAAAGTGGCCTCATTGCATGTTTAGTTGGAAATATTTTGCAATGGCAAGAAGGGCTTTTCTATTTCATTTTATTCCTTGCTTGGAAAAATGTGATGATTTTTTTTTATATTTCAATTTGCTGCTATTAAATGACTTTACGTTTCTTCCCTAATATTACCAGTTTATTCTTGTAAATGTGTTTATTTTTTATATTATGACTTTATTCCCATAACAATAATAATAACATAATTTTCTGTATGTTGTTTGTTTGTTTTTCTTAACTTAGTGCTCTTAAAATTGTAGGTTTTTAAAAGTTTTTATTTCCCCATAACATTGCAGCTTTTTCTGGTTGGATTATGACTTTTCCTCTTCATATTTTGACTTAAATCTCGTAGGTTTACTGGTTGCTATTTTTGTCCTTTCCTGCTGCTGTTGCTGTTTGGTTTTTTTTTTTATGATTTTTTTTGAATGCTAAGCGGGGGCAGCAAAGCCAAACGTTGGAAATGTCGGCCTTGTCCCAATAAATAGAAAATATTTAGGAAGGTGTTTGTGTTATCAGGAAAAGCCCGCTCGGTCAATACAACGCTGCATACAGACTGCCAGAAAAGGTAAAGTAAAACGCCTCCCGCTTTCCTTCCCGTTCTGCTTTCCTTGCGTGTGCTACATGCTGTACGTCTGCTTTGTAGGGCTCTGAGGTCAAGTACTTGATCTTGCCCAGCCTGGACGAGCTGTTGGAGCTCTTCCTTCATCATCAGGAAGAAGTGCAGGGCGAGGAGGAGGACAACTTGGACGAAGATGTGACGTTTGAGGGTAAAATGCAGAGAAAAATGACATCATTTTAAGAGCATAAAGTTTAAAGTCATCATATTATGAGAGAGAACGTTTTTGAAAATGAAGTATTTTGGGAATACAATATAATATGCCTACAATAAACTCAAAATATTTTTTTTCCATGTAAATAACAGCATGACCAGCAGGCGCCGCTGGTTTTGGGGCACCCGTGATGTAAAGGCCCAGCGGGCGCGGGCGAGGATGAGCTGTGGTGTTTATTGATTGATGTTTTTGTCCCGCAGGGACGCTGGAGGATGAGATTTCATCCTGCGTGTATGAGAAGCGAGGCCGCTCGGTGCACACGGACCACGTCATCCAGCTGACCTCCGACCTCTTCCCTGCTGCGCTTGCTCAAAGTGGCCTCAAGGTGGTGCTCTTCTACCTGAAATGTACGTCTACCTTGTACGCTACTTTGGTACATATTCCCCTGTTTTTACTCATCCTCTCAACTCCTCCTACTGCTCTTCCTTTTTCACGTCAAGCTTTTTTTTTGTACCGATCAAATACGTTTATGAATTCACATGGCAGCAATTTTTCCAGAAGAAAATGGTAATATGGAGAAAAAAGAACATAATTTTCAGAGCATAAAGTATTTTTGGGAATACTATATAATTTAGCTAGAATAAAATTTACTCAATTTTCTCATTTATTATTTACTCAAAATATTATTGGAATAATGTCACCATCCATTTTCTTCCGCTTATCTGAGGTCGGGTCGTGGGGGCAGCAGCCTAAACAGGGAAGCCCAGACGTCCCTCTCCCCGGCCAGCTCGGCCAGCTCTTCCCGGTGGATCCCGAGGCGTTCCCAGGCCAGCTGAAGTCATAGTCTCTCCAAAGTGTCCTGGGTCTATTAGGGTGATTCTCACCCTATCTCTAATGGATAGGCCGAGAGGATAGGAACGTAGACAGGTAAAGTGAGAGCTTTGCCTTTGGGCTCAGCTCTCTCTTCACCACAAAGGACCGATTAAGAGTCCGCATCAATGCAGGCACCGCACCAATCCGCCTGTCCATCTCGCGTTCCATCCTTCCCTCACTCATGAACAAGACAACGAGGGTACTTCAACTCTTCCATTTGAGGCAGGACCTTATCCCCGACCCGGAGATGGCACTGCACCCTTTTGCGGGCAAGAACCATGGACTCGGACTTGGAGGTGCTGATTCTCATCCCAGCCGCCTCACACTCAGCTGCGAACCGATCCAGTGAGAGTTGAAGGTCACGGCTCGATGAAGCCAAAAGGACCACATCATCCGCAAAAAGCAGAGACCGAATCCTGCAGCCACCAAACCGAAACCCCTTAACGCCCTGGCAAATTCTGTCCTTGAAAGTAATGAACAGAATCAGTGACAAACGGCAGCCCTGGCCGAGTGCGACCCTCACTGGAAACTCTTTGAAGCCACCCGGAAGTTGTTTTCCATGGCCTCTTTGAAACAATAACTCGGACATAGCAGAAGTTCAGTGACTGCCAGAGCCGCAGACTGCTTGGCTTCCCGGTACTAGTCAGCTACCTCATCTGTAGAGTCCCATGGGCCAAAAGGGCCTGATAGGACTCTTTCTTCAGCTTGACGGCAGCCCTCACCACTGGTGTCCACCAATGGGTTCTGGGATTACCGCTATGACAGGCACCGAGCCACAGTTCCGATCGGCCGCATCAACAATGGAGTCATGAATCATCGCCCACTTGGACTCAATGTCCGCTGCCTCCCTCGGAACAAAGGTCTCCAGTAGGTGGGAGTTGAAACTTCTTCTGACAGGGGACTCTGCCAGACGTTCTCAGCAAACCTTCACAATGCGTTTGGGTCTGCCAGGTCTGACCGGCATTCTCCCCAATTTTGGAACCAACTCATCACCAGGTGGTGATCGGTTGACAGCTCTGCCCCTCTCTTCACCCGAGTGTCCAAAACATGTGGACGCAAGTGCGACGACACGACAAGTCAATCATCGAACTGCGACCCCGAGTGTCCTGGTGCCAAGTGCACATGTGGACGCCCTTATGCTTGAACATGGTGTTCGTTATGGACAATCCGTGACGAGCACAGAAGTCCAATAACAAAACACCGCTCGGGTTAAGATCAGGGGGGCCGTCCCTCCCAATCACACCTCTACAGGTCTCACTGTCGCTACCAACATGAGAGTTGAAGCCACCCAGCTGAACAAGAGAATCCCCCGAAGGAGCACTCTCTAGTACTTCCTCTAAGGAATCCAAAAAGGGTGGGTATCCTGAACTGCTGTTTGGCGCATAGGCGCAAACAACAGTCAGGACCCGTCCCCCCACCCGAAGGCGTAGGGAAACCACCCTCTCGTTTACCGGGTTAAACTCAAACGTGCGGGCTTGGAGCCGGGGGGCAACAAGAATTGCCACCCCTGCCCGTCACCTCTCATTGCTGGCAACGCCAGAGTGGAATGAAGTCCAGCCCCTCTCGAGGGGACTGGTTCCAGAGCCCTTGCTGTGCTTTGAGGTGAGTCCGACTATATCGAGTCGGAATTTGTCCACCTCACTCACCAGCTCAGGCTCCTTCCCCGCCAGAGAGGTGACATCACATGTACCTACACTAGCTTCTGTAGCCGAGGATCGAACCCGCAGGGCCTCCGCCTTTGGCCGTCACCAAGCTCACTTTGCACCTGCACCCGACTGCTTTGGCCCCTCCTGCGAGTGGTGAGCTCATGGGAGGAGGGAAAAAAGGTCACAATATTCAAAAAATTCCAAGAAGAAAGTTGAAATATAATATCCAGCATACAAGCAACTACTTTTATTCTCAAACTTGGTGCGGCTAATTTATGTCAAACTCTATACTACTGGCACTGATTTTTCAACTCATTACTCAACATAACAGTCTGACTCACGGTGTCATCTTCCAAAGAACACCAAACTCCCCACACAGCAACGTAACACTCAAAAGAAATATACAGGCGGGTACCAATACGAGTTGAAAATGAAAACTTTTTCCACGTCTTCCATCATGCATTGCTTCTGTTTATTGCCGTTTATTGGCCATGGTACTGCCTTTGTCCACCAGAGGGGAGGATGACGGTATGATGGGAAAATACTAAAAATAGTTGTTTTTAATTTTCAACTCGTATTGGTACGTTTGTACATTTCTTGGTGAGTGCTAAGTTGCTGTGTAATGAGTTTCATGTTCTCAAGATGATGGGTGTCAACAGTAATGATGGGTAATAACTTCCCGCCATTTTTGATGGCTTGTGAGTTTTGATTGGCTCACTAGGATTTTAGTAGCACAGAGTAGCAATGTAAGTTTAGGTTGTAAAAATGTTATTTTTTAAAGTCCTAAAATTATGAAAAACAAACAAAATAAATTAAAGTTATCACTTTTGGAAAATTACCTTCTGGAAAAAAGAATATGGGAATAAAGTAAAAATACTGTATTATTGGAATAAAGGCCTCACATTAAAAGAAAAATTGGAGAAAAAAACTGAATAAAGTGTAAATATGATCAAAGTTGTATTTTAATAAGAAAAAAGTAACAATTTAAGGAGAATAAAGTGTAAATTTTCACAAGAAAAAAAGTGGAATTTAATGAGAATAAAGTGGTAATATTGCAAGAAAAAAGTACAGTTTAATGAGAATAAAGTGGTAATATAAACAAGAAAAAAATGCAATTTAATGAGAATAAAGTGGTAATATTACCAAGACAAAAATTGCAATTTAATGAGAATAAAGTGGTAATATTACCAAGACAAAAATTGCAATTTAATGAGAATGAAGTGGTAATATTACAAGAAAAAATTGCAATTTAATAAGAATAAAGTGGTAATATTACCAAGACAAAAATTGCAGTTTAATGAGAATAAAGTGGTAATATTAACAAGACTAAAATTGCAATTTAATAAGAATAAAGTGGTAATATTACCAAGACAAAAATTGCAGTTTAATGAGAATAAAGTGGTAATATTACCAAGACAAAAATTGCAGTTTAATGAGAATAAAGTGGTAATATTAACAAGACTAAAATTGCAGTTTAATGAGAATAAAGTGGTAATATTAACAAGACTAAAATTGCAATTTAATGAGAATGAAGTGGTAATATTACAAGACTAAAATTGCAATTTAATGAGAATAAAGTAGTAATATTAACAAGAAAAAAATGCAATTTAATAAGAATAAAGTCGTAATGTGAGGGAGAATACATTCCTTGTAGTAGTACAGAGCTGAAATAGAGAAATAGAAGAGAAGAGTGAGGTAAAAATAAACAGTGTAGATTTATTACTACATAATATGTCAAAGCTGAGGTGTATTTTTTTCTTGAAATGTACAGTATGTGTACGTGTATGTTAGCAAACCTTGTCAGGTAAGTGTAGTTTGCTTTGCTACCCCCAGGGGACGCCGTTTCATTGGCTTTCCACAGCTCCTTTGTAGAAGTGGCAGAGAGACTTGCAGGTAACCAAGTACTGGAATGGGAATGTAGTAGTAGTACTAGTAGTAGTATTGTTACTCGTCCCGCTGGCTAAATGTTGCAGAGAGCGGCGTTGAAGGTGTTCACATGAGCGCGGTGGACTGCGTGGAATGGAGCGACCTCTGCGCGGCCCGGCCCGCCGCCTCCCTTCCCCTCGCGTTGCCGCCCATCACCGTCTTTCCGAGTGTGCTGCTGCTCCGCCCCCAGGAGCCCGTCCAGGAGTACAGGGGAATGCTGGGATGCCAGGCGTTGCATCGCTTCATCTTGCTGTGAGTGAGACGCGCTCGCTCCTCTTTCTTCTCGCTTTTGCATCAGCCACACGGTACTCTTAACATCTTCCTCACCATCTCTTCACCATTTTATTCTTGTAAAATCATCACTTTATTTTTATTTTTCCTTTGTCTTTAACCTCATGCGGCCAAAATGACTTTGCCTTTGTTTCTCTTAATATTATTCATTCATTCATTCATTTTCTATGCCGCTTATCCTCTTTAGGGTCCCGGGGATGCTGGAGCCTATCCCAGCAGATTTTGGGCGAGAGGCGGGGTACACCCTGGACTGGTTGCCAGTCAATCGCAGGGCTCTCTTAATATTATCACTTACTAAATACATGTTTTTCATAATATTACAATAATTTTCTTATCACAATATAAATACTTGGACTTTATAATCTCGTTACCTTGAAATGTCAACTGGGAAAAAAAACGATATTTTAATATGTTTAAATTCTATGCTCCTAAAAGGAAATCAATATTTTATTGAAGTGTTTATTCTGGTAAAATTTTAACTTTTTTCATGTTACAATATGAAGAGTTTGTCTGTATTATCAGAAAAGTATGGCTGTTTTTTTCCATTTCTGTTGTTTTTTTATATATATTTTTTAATTTATAGTTTTTAATTTTTGGTCATTATATTTTCATTTTATACCCATAATATTCTAACTTTTTCCCTATCCTCACTTTCCAAAAATCTACATGATTAGTATTATATAATAATAACGTAATTATTATTATTATACTTTATTGGTTTGTTTTCTTGTAATATTACACTTAATATTTTCACTTAAATCCCATAATATTAATCTTGTTTTTTTTTCTCTATCTCAATCTGTTTTTCCTCAAATGTATTAGTAACAAAATGATGCCACATAATTTGATAGAAATGGAAAGGATCACCACAAAAATGAAAGTGAAAAAATGACGCAGCAGGCTGGTCCATTTTGCCAAAATGTCATTGTAGCAACTCCAAATGGCTCTCAGTAGTTTGTGTGACCCCACGTGCTTGTACGCATGCCTGACAACGTCGGGGCATGCCCCTAATGAGACCACGGATGCTGTCCTGGTTGATCTCTTCCCAGATCTGGACTAGGGCATCACTGACCTCCTGGACAGTTTGTGGAGCAACCTGGCGGCGCCGGATGGACCTAAACATAATGTCCCAGAGGTGTTCTATTGGGTTTTAGGTCAGGTGAACGTGGGGGCCAGTCAATGGTATCAACTGCTTCATCCTCCAGGAACTGCCTGCATACTCCAGCCACGTGAGGTCGGCATTGTCGTGGACCAGGAAGAACCCAGGACCCACTGCACCAGTGTAGGTCCTGACAGTGGGTCCAAGGATTTCATTCCGATACCTGATAGCAGTCAGGGTGCCATAATCTAACCCTTAGAGGTCTGTGCATCCTTCCAGGGATATTTCTCCCCAGACCATCACTGACCCACCACCAAACCGGTCATGCTGAATGATGTTGCAGGCAGCATAACGTTCTCCACGGCATCTCCAGACCCTTTCACGCCTGTGGCATCTGCTCGGGTTAAACCTGCTCTCATCAGTGAAGAGCACAGAGCTTCAGTGGTCTACGGCAAATGCCAGTCGAGCTCTACGGTGCTGGGCAGTGAGCACAGGAACCACTACAGGACGTCAGACCCTCAGGCCACCCTCATGGAGCCTGTTTCTGATTGTTTGGTCAGAAACATTCACACCAATGTCCTGCTGGAGGTCATTTTGTAGAGCTTTGGCAGTGCTCATCCTGTTCCTCCTTGCACAAAGGAGCAGATACCGATCCTGCTGAGGGTTTAAGGACCTTCTACAACCCTGTCCAGCTCCCTGGAGTAACTACCTGTCTCCTGGAATCTCCTCCATGCTCTTGAGACTGTGCTGGGATACGTATTGATGTGCCATCCTGGAGAAGGTTGGACTACTTGTGCAACCTCTGTAGTGTCCAGGTAGCGCACCATGCTATCAACAGAGATGTTGATCCAAGCCGAATGAAAAACTACAGCAGTAGAAAGTCAGTCAGTATAAAATCCGCCAAAAGAGATGAAGAGTCAGTGGCCTAACCTGGAAAATAAAGTCACAACTTTACAAGAAAATGAGGAAAAGTGTCATTTATTCACATAAAAGTTTAAATATATTTTTAGTTTTCAACAATTAAACAAAAGAAAAATAGTTGGCATTTCGCAATATTAAAGTCAAAATATTACAAAAAAAAGTATTTTGTTAGGACCAAAAAATTGCAATATTTTACAAGAATAAAGTGGTAAGTATAAGGAAAAATTACACTATGTCATTTTGGTGGCATGGAGTTAAAATATTCATGAAAATATGTTTTTTTTTAAAAGTTGTGATATTATGAGAAACAAACACATTTTTTTTTTTTATAAGATAGGGGAAAAAATAAATATTGTGCAAATAAAAGGTCATTACTCAACATAACAGTCTGCCTCACAGTGTCATCTTCCAAAGGACACTAAACTCCTCACACAGCAACTTAACACGCAAAAGAAATATACAAACATACAGTATACCAATATTGAGTTGAAAATTAAAAAAAACAACTACTGTATTCTCATGTCTTCCCATCAGGCATTGCTTCCGTTTATTGGCCATGGCTTCCGGGGCACTGCCTTTGCCCACCAGAGGGAGGCTTGATTGTGTGATGGGAAAGCGTGTAAATAGTTATTTTTATTTTCAACTCATTTTGGTACATGTTTGTGTATTTCTAGGTGAGTGCTAAGTTGCTGTGTGATGACTCTAGTGTTCTTTGGAAGATGACACTCTGTGTCAGACTGTTATGATTGTTGTGAATTCTGATTGGTTGACTATGATTTTGGTAGCACAGAGATGTAATATTCAAGGAAAATAATGTTTTAAGAGAAACAAAGTAAATAACGTTGTCATTTTTGGAAAATTAGGTTGGGGAAAAAGTTATATGTGAATAAAATCATAATATTACGATTTACCAGATGAAAGTTGTAATTTTTTTAGAATCAAGACAAATTAATTCATTAATAGGAGAAGAAAAGTTGCAATAAACTGGTAACATTTCCGGGGGAAAAAAGTCATTTTAGTAACAGAGTTGAAATATTAAAGAAAAAAATGTTTAAGTCAATATTTTTGTACAAACACGTATTTTGAAAATTTGGTGGGGAACAGGTTACAGAATAATATTATGCAAATATATTTGTAATTATGAGAAGAAAAGTTAAAGAAATAGTTGGGAAAAAAGTCAACATCAGAAACAGTCATAACTGGGAATAAAGTCAAAATATGAAGAGGAAAAAAAATTGTATTATTGCAAGAAAGAAATTGCATTTTTTTACGACAGTGAGGACAAATTATGTCATTTTAGTAGCAGAGTTGAAATATTAAAATGCTTTTAGAAAAATGTTTTAGTAATATGAGAAACAAAGCAAACCCCATGAAGTTGAAGTGGGGGGGGGGATTATAATTTTTATATATTTCACAAAGTCATAATATGAAGAGAAAAAAAGAGTAACAGAAAAAAAGCTGTCATTTCAGCAAAATAAACTCGCAATATAATGTGGAAAGGAGGACATTTCAACTTGCGACTTTATTGCCCTGATGTGATATCTTCTCCCCCCACCTAGAAAGTTGAAATCATTGGGGGAGGGGTGCGACAATGGCTAGAAAGGTGAAGTAGACGTGAAGCGTCGGTTTTTCTCATTGGGCAAAGAAAAAGCATGAAGTTCGTTCATTAATAATAAGCCGCATTTAACCTGAAAAAAGCACATTTTATTGGTTGAAGAGGTTTTCTTATTTACTATGAATGTCTGTGTTCACCCAGGAGCCTTGCGCCATCTCCACGTGTACTATCTACTCCACAGGAAGTGACGTCCTTCCTTCACGAAGTGCCTCATCCTGCGCTGGCGGCCTCCACGCCCCACAGAATGCTGGGCGTGTTTGGCGCGCGCGCACACTCACGTAAGACGGCGCCGCCGCGGGTTTGCGTCGTGTGCCGGTGTCGCATCGCTCTCTTTCTTCTGCTGCTCGTCCTCAGCAGGCGTGTCGGCGTTTGAGCGAGCGGCGAGGTCGTTGCGAGGAAGGGTGCTAAGTGCGCTGCTGACAGACGGCCCAGCGCGGGAATGGTAAGCGCCGCACCAAAATCGGCCGAGGTTTGTTCTGCCTTGTCACATGACTCTCAAAAGCCTGTATGCAGATACTCGTCAACAAGAAAAGTACGGAAAAACCCCCACTAAAACCAGTTCAGACTCCAAATATCACGGCAAAAAAGTGGCCTTGTGGGTAATACTGCAATGACAAGGAGGAAAACTCACCTCATTTTTGTAGCATAAAGTTGAAATATTCTACGTCCTGGAATGTCGTCCATGAAATTGTTATTATTGGAATAAAGTCCAAATATTATGGCATTGAAGCTATAATTCAAATTAAAACTCCATGAAAACTGAAATACCTCAAATGAAAAAAATGTTTTTTTTAATCTGCAATAATTTCACTTTCAAAAAATGGAAGCTCTCCAGCCTTCTGGTTCTGTCCTTTCCTACACACCTTTAATGAGAACAGGTTTTGGATGTGTCCTGTTTCTCCCGAACTCCACCACCATTTCCCTGGTCTTGGTGATGTTGAGGTGCAGGTGGTTTGCGTCGCACCAACTGACAGAGTCCTGGATCAGTTTCCTGCACTCATTCCTGATACACAATGGCCGGGTCGTCCGCGTACTTCTGTGCACGGCAGAGCTCCGGGTTGTACTGAAAGTCGGATTCCTTCTTCAGCTTGATGGCATCTCAAACCACTGGTGTCCATCAGCTCAGCGGGTTCTGGGATTACCGACACGGCAGGCGTCGACAACCTTACGGCCTCAGCTCTGATCAGCTTTGGTCCGTTTTAGAAAATCGGGTTGGGGAGAAAGAAAAAGGTTTTGACCATAAATGTTATTTTTTTAATGATAGCGTGTGTGTGTGTGTGTGTGTGTGTGTGTGTGTGTGTGTGTGTGTGTGTGTGTGTGTGTGTTTGCAGGGCCGCAGAGCGCTCCGTGGACCTTCCTGCAGTTATGCTGTTTGCATGGTGGGGGGGCGACTCTCACACCTCCGTGTTGTCCTCGTCCTCCTCTGTGGAGGACTTGCTGTCCCGCATTGAGGCGGCGCTGCTGCATCCTTTGGTAACTTGTACCCTGCGTGTGTGTGTGTGTGCGTGCATGCGTGCGTGTGTGTGTGTGTGTACAAATATCGTTTTACAAAAAAAATAAAAGCAGCCAAAATGGGGAAAAAAAAGTTATGACAATAAACATAAAAAATTCATTCCCCTCCTCCTCATCATCTCTGTTTCCTGCACCAACATCTCCATTGAAGTCCGCACCAATGACAGCTCTCTCACTTCTGGGGATGTTCTGCATCACTTCATCCAGAATTTCTCTTTCTCCTCCATCTCACATCCTACCTGTGGAGCGTACCCACTACCAACATAGAACATCACGCCTTCCATTTCTAGCTTCAGGCTCATCACTCTATCTGACACTCTTTTTACCTCCAGGACGTTGCTAGCAAACTCCTCCTTCAAAATCTCCCCTCCTCCATTCCTCTTCCTATCTACACCATGATAGAACAGCTTGAACCCTCCTCCTAAGCTTCTAGCCTTGCTACCGTTCCACCTGGTCTCCTGGACCTTCCTCCTCTGCATCATGTCAACTAATTCCCTACCTTTTCCTGTCATAGTTCCAACATTCAAAGTCCCAACTCTCAGTTCTAGACCTTTAGCATCCCTCTTCTCTCCTCCTACGGACACACCTTCCTCCTCTCCTTCTCCACCAAAGAACGCAAACATATTGCCACTTTTTAAAACAAAACAACGAATAAATGTGTCACTTTTGTAAAAGTAGGTTGCGGAAATAAAGTCATAATTTAGAGCGAAAGAGAATTTAGAAGAAATTAAATATTTGGAAAAAAACAAGAAATTGCTGTAATTATACTAGAAAATCTAATTAAGAGAACAAAATTGCAATTTAATGAGAATAAACTTGTAATATGAGAAGATATTAGTAGCATAGAGTTTGAAAATGTGTGTTTTTTTCTATTGACGTTTTTAAAGTCCCTTTTTTTTCACTGCCATTTTAAAGTAAATCATGACAAAATCAATGCAATTTCAAATAATCACGAAAATATAAAACCTTCTTGCGCATTTGCATCCATACAATTCTCTGTTCCAAAAACGATACGGCTCTCACGCAGATGCATTCCAAAACTCGTGGCTTTCATGGCGCTCTTAGTCAAAAAAGTTGTGTTCCAGTGAGGAACCAGCTTGGAAGATCGAACCAGCAACCATCAGTCATGTAGGCGAAAAAACGACGGGGAAGTTCCGCATACTGTATAATAACCATCCTCTTATTAATCATAACAGTCACAATTGCGTCCTCCCCTGCCTGAATGCTACCTGTTTTGTCTCCTTTGCTTCTTCAGCCCGAACTGACGGTGGAAAACCTGCCGTCCTTCCTGGGCCTTGGCAAGGCTCTCCTCCTGCTGTTTGTTGGCGAAGAGGAGGACGAGGCGGGGCTGAGGCAGAACAAGGCGCTGGTGGACGAGATGAGGAGAGCGCTGGAGTCGGGAGGCCCGAGGATGGAGCAGTACGTGGCCGGCTGGATCCACCTGTACGCCCCATTTACCCGTCTTTCTTTTTCATTTTTTGTTTGCGTCCTCACGCATCACGTCACATTACATCACCGAGAAAAACACAACCACTGGAAAAGTCTGCAGTCATTTTACAAAAACAAAGTCCGGCAGGTAGGAGGAAAAGGTCCAATCCAACAAGGAAAGAGTATTAGGCGCAAAGTCCCAAATTTACGACAAATAAAATCATAATATTACAATATTGACGTCAATTTATGAATAAAAAAGAGGCAATATTACGAGAATGCGTTCTTAATATGAGAATAAAGTCAAAAATGTACTTGACTAAAATTGTAAATCATAATATTTTGAGAATAAAGCTGCACATTTACATCAGGGAATCATAATATGACGAGAAGAAGGTCAGGAATTGACAAGCAAAAAAAAAGGATACGTAGCGTGATTACAAGAATAAAGTTGTACATTCACAACAAAAAGTTCCTATTTTTGCACTGAGAATATGAGAAAAATACAAAACTTCAAAATCACCAAGTGTACCATAATAAAAAAAGAAATGTTTTTCTTATGCTTTTTCTAAATGCTGGCATAAATAAATAATAATAATAATAAGTGGCAAAAGTCATAATATTATGGGAATAAAGTCCAAATACTATGGGATTAAATCGTAGTGAGACTATTAATTATTGGGATTATGTACAAACCTCTGAAAAAATGGAAAAGTAATCACGCAAGAGGAAAATTGCATTGACATATTAGGGAAAAACTATTTTGTCTTATGATGAAAAACAAAGTTGTGTTTTTGTAGAAAATATTATCAGAAAAACTTTTCAAGACATTGAGATGGTTTGAAAATGCAACCGTTTGCTGCGACTCTGGCAGCATAAAGTCCGGCAAAACGGCAAATGTATGACTTTCAATGTTTTGGGAACAAAGAGAAAGCCTTGTAGTAAAAATGGCAGAAGCTGTGAAAGGAAACGTGTTGTTGTGCTTTTGCAGCGGCCGCACCCCAGTCGCCATGTCTGTCCTGGGCTCCTATCTGGGCTCCATGCCCCCCCTGCCGGCTCTGGTCCTCGCTCGCTTGCCCGGCGGAGCCCAAGTTTACCGGTACCCGCCTTGCTCCCCCATCCGGGCTCGCTCCGTCCTGCAGTGGCTTCGGCGGGTGGAGGAAGCGAAAGAAGCTCCTGCGGGTTAGTTTCTCCCAGCGAGACCCGTCCACCTCACACCAGTAACACCCCCTCCCCTTCATGCCCACAGCATATTTAGCCACACGGTGGTATCAGTAATCCACACACTATCATCACGGTGCCGCACGGTGTCAGTAACACACACGATATCAGTAACACGCGTGGTATCAGTAACACACACAGTATCAGTAACACGCAAGGTATCAGTAACACACACAGTATCAGTAACAAACACGGTATCAGTAACACACACGGTATCAGTAACAAACACGATATCAGTAAAACGCGTGGTATCAGTAACAAACATGGTATCAGTAACAAACACGGTATCAGTAACACACACGGTATCAGTAACAAACACGATATCAGTAAAACGCGTGGTATCAGTAACACACGCGGTATCGGTAACACACGCAATATCAGTAACACGTATCAGTAACACGCACGGTATCAGTAACACGCAAGGTATCAGTTACACACACGGTATCAGTAACACGTATCAGTAACACGCACGGTATCAGTAACACGCAAGGTATCAGTTACACACACGGTATCAGTAACACGTATCAGTAACACGCACGGTATCAGTAACACGCAAGGTATCAGTTACATGCGCGGTATCAGTAACAAACACAGTATCAGTAATGAACACGGTATCAGTAACACATCGATAACAAACACAGTATCAGTAACACGCAGTATCAGTTACACGTATCAGCAACTCACACAGTATCGGTAACAAACACGGTATCAGTAACACAAACAATATCAGTAACATCCACAATATCAGTAACACATGTAGTATCAGTAACACGTGGTATTAGTAACACGTATCAGTAAAAAACACGGTATCAGTAACACAGACGATATCAGTAAAACACGGTATCAGTAACACGTATCAGTAACACGCACGGTATCAGTAACACACAGTGTCATCATGGTGCCACATGATATCAGTACAGCAACACAAACCAGTAATGAACACCGTATCAGTAACACAAACGGTATCAGTAACACGCGCGTTATCAGTAACAAACACGGTATCAGTAACACGCGCGTTATCAGTAACACACACGGTATCAGTAACACGCACGGTATCAGTAACACGCACGGTATCAGTAACACGCGTGATATCAGTAACACATGCGGTATCAGTAACACGTATCAGTAACACGCACGGTATCAGTAACACGCAAGGTATCAGTTACACAGACGGTATCAGTAACACGTATCAGTAACACGCACAGTATCAGTAACACGCAGTATCAGTTACACGTATCAGCAACTCACACAGTATCGGTAACAAACACGGTATCAGTAACACCAACAATATCAGTAACATCCACAATATCAGTAACACATGTAGTATCAGTAACACGTGGTATCAGTAACACGTATCAGTAAAAAACACGGTATCAGTAACACAGACGATATCAGTAAAACACGGTATCAGTAACACGTATCAGTAACACGCACGGTATCAGTAACACACAGTGTCATCATGGTGCCACATGATATCAGTACAGCAACACAAACCAGTAATGAACACCGTATCAGTAACACAAACGGTATCAGTAACACGCGCGTTATCAGTAACAAACACGGTATCAGTAACACGCGCGTTATCAGTAACACACACGGTATCAGTAACACGCACGGTATCAGTAACACGCACGGTATCAGTAACACGCGTGATATCAGTAACACATGCGGTATCAGTAACACGTATCAGTAACACGCACGGTATCAGTAACACGCAAGGTATCAGTTACACAGACGGTATCAGTAACACGTATCAGTAACACGCACAGTATCAGTAACACGCAGTATCAGTTACACGTATCAGCAACTCACACAGTATCGGTAACAAACACGGTATCAGTAACACCAACAATATCAGTAACATCCACAATATCAGTAACACATGTAGTATCAGTAACACGTGGTATCAGTAACACGTATCAGTAAAAAACACGGTATCAGTAACACAGACGATATCAGTAAAACACGGTACCAGTAACACAGACGATATCAGTAAAACACGGTATCAGTAACACGTGGTAGCAGTAAAAAAAAGTTGAGGAGGTCGGCGTGTCCAAATACTCGGACTCGGTATCTCGCTCGACGATGAGCCACGTATGCGTGCAGAACCTTGTCCAGAAGGTCCAACTGAAAGTGGGTTTTCCTGCCATTTTCCAGTACGGACGCTTCAGCGGCGTTCCGTGTTTGCCGCTTTGCAGCGCGGACTGCACTCCCGGCTGGGCTAAGGGAATACACTGACAATAAGGGTTGGAAAATAAACATACTATATAAAAAAAGGGAACAAAGATATGAAAAATGTGCTTTTCAGCTAGACTTTGTAGCATTTTTGGCAAACGTGCATTCCTTCTTGTTTGTTTGCGGCGGAGGAAAAAGCCGGGACCCCCTCGGGGGGCCCCAATGCAGCAAAGACAAACAGTTGGTGGTTTTGTGTGCAACTTGTGAGCGTGGTTGGTCCGTAGGAGCGCTCAAGGAAGACGACTGGCCTCCCGCCAAGGACTTCCACCACGTCCTGAAGGTCGCAGATGAGGAGGCGCCCGCTCCGAAAATTGAGGAAGAAGAAGAGGACGCGGACACGACGGAGGAAGAAAGGACGCCTCGTCCCTCCTCCCGCACGCCCGATCACTCCGAGTTCTGACGAAGAACTTTCCGGGCCGGTTTGCCCTACCGGGGCCTGGACCTGCTCTGACATATTTGGATCTTGCTGCAACTGGTGTCATTTTATCCCAATACAATTTAGATGTTTCGGGAAAAAAGAGGAGACTTTATCCTGAGGAGAAATCTCAGCAGCAAGGAGTTGAAAGGATTACGCAACAAAGTCAAAATATCATAGGAATACATTTATAAACTTTCAAACATTGGAAAGTGTAAATAAAAAAACAGCCGACAGCGGAAGTTAAGAACGCCTGCAATGAAAACAAGTCAACGTTTGAACATTTTGAAATTTTATTGCTTGTATATTCTCTTTTTGGGGGGGCTGGCCGGGCCTAGCCCGAAGAAGCCACACGGGACTCCCCCCCGCAGACCCACCACCTGCAGGGGCCAGCATAAGGGTCCGGTGCCATGCGATTTGGGCAGTGGTCGAGGGCGGGTGTCCGGGCGACCTGGTCCTCGGAGGCCAAATCTGGTTCTTGGGACATGGAATGTCCCTTCTCTGGTGGGGAAGGAGCCCGAGCTTGTGAAGAGGCAAAGACTTTCCGACTAGATATAGTTGGACTCACCTTAACCCACAGTTTGGGCTCTGGAACCAAATTCCTTGAGAGGGGCTGGACCTTGTTCTTCTCTGGAGTTGCTGCAGGGGAGAGGCGGGGAGCTGGTGTGGGCTTATTAATATCCCCCCAGCTTGGTGCCTCTGTGCTGGAGTCATCCCCGGTGAACGAGAGGGTTATTTCCCTACGCCTTAGGTCTGGGGAAAGGGTCCTGACTGTGGTTCGAGCGTACAACCGGACCAGAAGCCTGGTTAGCATTGCCAGCAGTAAGTCGAGCTTGTTTCCGGTGAACGTTGGCCTCCGCCAAGGCTGCCCTTTGTCACCGATTCTGTTCATAATCTTCATGGACAGAATTTCTAGGCGCAGTCAAGGTGTTGAGGGAGTCCAGCTTGGTGACCTTAGGATCTCGTCTCTGCTATTTGCAGACGATGTGGTCCTTATGGCCTCATCAGGCTGTGACCTTCAGCGTTTACTGGAGCGGTTTGCAGCTGAGTGTGAAGCTTCTGGGATGAGACTCAGCACCTCCAAATCCGAGGCCATGGTTCTCAGTCGGAAACGGGTGGACCGTACCCTCCGGGTCGGGAGTGAGGTCTTGCCTCAGGTGGAGGAGTTCAAGTATCTCGGGTTCTTGTTCACGAGTGAGGGAAGGTTGGAGTGTGAGATCGACAGACGGATCGGTGCAGCATCTGCAGTAATGCGGTCGCTGTACCGGACCGTCGTGGTGAAGAGAGAGCTGAGCCGGAAGGCAAAGCTCTCTGTTTACCGATCAATCTACGTTCCCACCCTCACCTATGGTCATGAGTTATGGGTCATGACCGAAAGAACGAGATCGCGGATACAAGCGGCGGAAATGAGTTTCCTCCGTAGGGTGGCTGGACTCACCCTAAGAGATAGGGTGAGGAGCTCGGCCATCCGGGAGGAGCTCAGAGTAGAGCCGCTGCTCCTTCACATAGAGAGGAGCCAGTTGAGGTGGCTCGGGCATCTAGTCCGGATGCCTCCCGGGCGACTCCCAGGTGAGGTGTTTCGGGCATGCAAAGTCGGGAGAAGGCCCCAGGGAAGACCTAGGACACGCTAGAGGGACTATGTCTCACAGCTGGCCTGGGAACACCACGAGGTCCTCCCGATGGAGCTGGAAGAGGTCGCCGGAGACCGGGAAGTCTGGACTTCCCTACTGAAACTGCTGCCCCCGCGACCCGGACCCGGATAAGCGGAGGAAAATGGAATATTCTATTTTTCCCATTCAAAATAAGAACAACTGGAAAGGAATACACCGCTGTAATTTTCTGACCGTAATTAGGTATCCATGTCTGTGTACTGCAACAAGACGTTTTGTTTATATAAACATTTAAAACACCGAATGCTCTGAGATAGTTTTTGTTCGGGTCCCAGACTATTCCGCAGCTTAACCCCACAAACAGACAAAGAAAAACATCCCCGGAAGTATTTACCCGTGGGGTATCAAAGCTCCCTAGACCTCTCAAATCATACAAAGTTGTGAATATGAATCGGTAGCGGGTTATGAAATGCTTTAAACATAAACATTGCTGTATACACTTTGACAAGATCACGTCATTTTAGAATGTTTGATTTGGGAAAATGTATTTTTGCAACATACTCAATGTTACCACCAATTACTTCAATGAATGATTTCCAAATATCATTACTTTGGTTTTGTTGAAGTTCAAGGATCTTTAATCCTTCCCATCCGTTTTTTGGTTTTACTCGGTTGATTATTCCGCTGGGGAGGAGATCATGGAAACTGTTACTGCTGTCAAATATATTTGTGTCATTTGCAAACAATATACATTTTACCAAGCGAGAAAACATAAAAAATGCCACTGATATACAAATTAAATCATCTGGGGCCCAATAGTGACCCCTGGGGAACCCCACAAGCCATGCCGAAACATCTGGAAGAAAACTCACCCGTATGAACATACGACTGCTTAAATAACCTTTGACCCATTTCCCAGCTAGCCCACATGTACCTTTTTAGTCATATTTCATGATTTATTGTGTCAAATGCCTTTTTAGGATCTGTAAAAATACCTTTTGCATACTTTTTACTGTCCAGTGCCTTGGAGATGTCCTCAGTAGCATCGATGACTTCGAAAGCCATATTCACCTTCATTGAGTAGATTCTGCTTTTCTGCGAATTCAAGGATTTTTGGCAGTCGCGGACGAAGCGAAATGGGTCTATAAATAGTAAAAACATGTTGGTTTCCATTTTGAAACGCAGGAACAACTTCAGCAATTTTCATTTTTCCCATAACACGGACGTTATTTTGAAACTGCTGGACAATAGTAAAGATTTCACGTTCACTAACAGCAGAGAGTCCAGTTCTTTCAAAATTAAGCTCCATTTCCTGATTGGGAATCTTTGCTGCTAGTTCAGGACCAGCATTTACCAAGAAATGATTGAAGTGGTTAACTTTTCTGTTGTTATGAATATGGATCTTTTGTCATCCTTTCTTATTAATACTATTTAATAATTCCCATATTTTGTTTGTTTTCCAGCAATATTTTTTTGCAATACGACTTCTTAGCCATTCTTAGCTTCTTTTGTTTTGAATTTAAGAAGTGACTTTTAAAGGTTTTGACAGGACAGCGCCTATTATGCAAAAGACGTGGATGCTCTTAACGCGTTTGCGTCTTTCATACAAAGCAACACTACATCTAGAACCCGCAGAGCATGCTGGGAACGTGTTTGGCCACGTGTTTGGCCTGTTTATTTTCACACCCGCATAGTTGCATTGTTGTTTCTTCTCCAACTATTTAAGTTTTTCTTCTCGTCTATTATTCCCGTAATATCGAAACATTTTCCCTAACCCCATTTTCCCCCAAAATTGTACTGTATTATTGTTTGTATACTTTATTTCCTCCTCGTAATATTACAACTTTTAAAGAATAACATCTTTGTTTCTGAATATGTTAAATGTGTGCGACTAAAATGACGTCTATTAGGCACGCACGGTAGTCACGCAGCAAATAGGGCAGCCATTAATTGAGCTCGCTGATTTGGGTCTTGCTAACTTGACATTTAGCTCCTTTCTTTCACCAAATGAAGCACAAAGTATCGCGCGACACAAACTATACGCGATCTCGCCGCACGGGTCTCTGTGTGGGGAATTCGGTGTTGTTTCTTCCTTTACGGTGAGGGGGCAGCAGTACGCCTTCCAGCGGGCAGCCTGCCCGGAAAAGAAGAAGAAGAAGAAGACAACCCGGAAGCGGAAGTGTTCTGTGGCGACAGCAACGCCTCCAAGCTAGCAGCTGCTATTGCTAAGTGGACCGGGACTCCGTGGACTGCGCCGCACTTGCAAGTTCTTTAAAGTAAGTCTAAGTTGACCCGTTTGAGCGCCAAACTATCCCTAATCCGCCGAACCTTCCCAGGAGGAGAATAATAGTGTTTGTTTGCCCGGAAGTCCTACTCCCTCCATGTTGTCTGGCAGGCTCGCCGTTTCTCGGGGAAACGCTTGGAGTTCTCAATGTTAAAGATTCGGTTTCAGAAAACTCCGAGGACTGATTCTGTGTTTGCATGGGATCGCTAATTTCCTCTTCCAACGTTAGCAACAATGCCAACGAAGGATTGTCGTTCCAGCAGGGGGTGGAGTCAATTACACGTGCGGGGAGGCGGGAAGTCCCGGAAGTGCAATTTGCTGCGTTTAAGAGTGTTCGGAAATCCCAGGACAAAATGTGATTCAAATGTTGTGCTACTATTATAGAAACTAGTGTTAGGTAAGTAGATTATCTTTTAGCTTTTTTTAAATGTATATATATACAGTATATATACAGTACACACATTGTTGGTAGAAAGAAAAACTCACAGAAATACCTTGAATCTGACAAAAGTAATAAGAAATGAAAATTCTATGAAATTTAACCAATGAATGTCAGACATTGGTCCGCGACTACGTGCCATTCGGTCCTTGTACAATCGAAGCCGGAGCCTGGTTCGCATTGACGGCAGTAACTCGTGCTTGTTCCTGGTCTTGAGTTATAAGCCATGACCAGAAGAACAAGATGGCGGGTACAAGCGGCGCAAATGAGTTTCCTCCGCAGGGTGGCTGGGCTCTCCCTTAGAGAGAGGGTGAGGAGCTCGGCCATCCGGGGAAGACTCGGAGTAGAACCTCCGCTCCTCCGCATTGAGAGGAGCCAGATGAGGTGGCTCATCCCAGAAGCTTCACGCTCAGCTGCAAACCGCTCCAGTAAACGCTGAAGGTCACAGCCTGATGAGGCCATAAGGACCACATCGTCTGCAAATAGCAGAGACGAGATCCTAAGGTCACCAAGCTGGACTCCCTCAACACCTTGACTGCGCCTAGAAATTCTGTCCATGAAGATTATGAACAGAATCGGTGACAAAGGGCAGCCTTGGCGGAGGCCAACGTTCACCGGAAACAAGCTCGACTTACTGCTGGCAATGCGAACCAGGCTCCTGCTTCGATTGTACAAGGACCGAATGGCACGTAGAAGCGGACCATCAATCCCGTACTCCCGGAGCACCCCCCACAGGACACCACGAGGGACACGGTCGAATGCCTTTTCCAGGTCTACAAAGCACATGTAGACTGGTTGGGCAAACTCCCACATACCCTCGAGTACCCTTGCAAGGGTGTAGAGCTGGTCCAGTGTTCCGCGACCGGGACGAAAACCACATTGCAGCTCCTCTAACCGAGGTTCGACTAACGGTCGTGCCCTTCTCTCCAGCACCCTGGAGTAGACTTTCCCAGGAAGGCTGAGGAGTGTGATCCCCCTATAGTTGGAACACACCCTGCGGTCCCCCTTTTTAAAAATGGGGACCACCACCCTGGTCTGCCAGTCCAGAGGTACTGTTCCCGACTTCCATGCAATGTTGTAGAGGCGTGTCAACCAACACAGTCCTCCAACATCCAGAGCCTTCCAGGGGAGTTCCCGTGCGGCTTCTTCGGGCTAGGCCCGGCCAGGTCCCACGGGTGAAGACCTGACCATCAGGCGCTCGCCTGCGAGCCCCTCCCCCAGGCCTGGCTCCAGGGTGAGGTTCCGGTATCCCACGTCCGAGCGAGCTGCGGTCACTCCTCTTGTTTTTTTTCATAGGGGTCTTCTGAATCACTCTTAGTCTGGCCCGTCACCTAGAACCTGTTTGCCTTGGGAGACCCTACCAGGGGCATAAAGCCCCTGACAACATAGCTCCTAGGATCACTCGGGCACTCAAACCCCTCCACCGCGGTAAGGTGGTGATTCACGGAGGGGCTGTTCTGAAAAGTCCTGAAAATGTCATGCATATCCATTCACAACTTTTCAAGTTGTTTTGAACACTGACAAACAAACCTATACAACAGGAGGCTAATCTTGCAGGTTGCAACTGACTGGTGTCTCTGCGGCGACCGAAGATCCTGAACACAAACCACCTGAGTCCTCACAGCTTCATCATAGTCCAAGTCTGGAGATGAGGGAGGAGGAGCCACAGCCCCTTTGTGTTAAAAAGGAAGAGGAGGACCCACAGCTGCCCTATGTTAAAGAGGAAGACGGAGAACTCTTGGTCACTCAGGATCATCTTCTAGGGCCAGAGGACGCTGATCTCACCAGGTTGCCACTGACTGGTGTCTTTTTGAAGACCGAAGACCATGAAGACAAACCACCTGAGTCCTCACAGCTTCATCATAGTCCAAGTGAGGAGCTGATAGAGGCGGAGCCTTCGTGCAGCAGCTCCCTGCAACACATGACAACAGAAGCTGAGGGAGACCACCGTGGAGGATCACAAGCAGACAACCTCATAGCTCCGCTGTCAGATAGTGATGACTCAACGTCACACTCTCCTGAAGATGCAGACAAGCAAGAATCTCTGAGCAGCGATACAGCACGTGAAGATGCTATGACGACTCACACTAACAACAAACACTCTAAAAGCTCTAAAAATAAGACTGGTAAACATTTTAACTGCTCAGTTTGTGATCAAATATTTTCTTGGAAGAGTAAATTCACTCAACACATGAGGACGCACACAGGAGAAAAACCTTTTAGTTGCTCAGACTGTGGTAAACGCTTCACTCAAAAGACACACATGCTAGCACACATGAGAACACACACTGGAGAAAAACCTTTTAGTTGCTCAGACTGTGGTAAACGCTTCACTCAAAAGACACACATGCTAGCACACATGAGAACACACACAGGAGAAAAACCTTTTAGTTGCTCACACTGTGGTAGTCACTTCAGTCATAAGATAAACATGCAATTACACATGAGAACGCACACAGGAGAAAAACCCTTTAGTTGCTCAGACTGTGGTAGTCACTTCAGTCATAAGATAAACATGCAATTACACATGAGAACGCACACAGGAGAAAAACCCTTTAGTTGCTCAGACTGTGGTAGACGCTTTACTATAAAGGCAAACCTGGAAGCACACATGAGAATACACACAGGTGAAAAACCTTTTAGTTGCTCAGACTGTGGTAAATGCTTCACTCATAAGTCACACATGCAACAACACATGAGAACACACACAGGAGAAAAACCTTTTAGTTGCTCAGACTGTGGTAAATGCTTTGCTTATAAGTCACACATGGTAACTCACATGAGAGGGCACACAGGAGAAAAACCTTTTATTTGCTCAGACTGTGGTAAACACTTTACTCAAAAGACACACATGCTAGCACACATGAGAATGCACACAGGAGAAAAACCTTTTAGTTGCTCAGACTGTGGTACATGCTTTGCTCATAAGTCACACATGCTAGCTCACATGAGAGCGCACACTGGAGAAAAACCTTTTATTTGCTCAGACTGTGGTAAACGCTTCACTCAAAAGACACACATGCTAGCACACATGAGAACGCACACCGGAGAAAAACCTTTTTGTTGCTCAGACTGTGGTAAACGCTTCAGTCATAAGATAAGCATGCTATTACACATGAGAAAACTCACAGGAGAAAAACCTTTTAGTTGCTCAGAATGTGGCAGACGCTTTACTATAAAGGCAAACCTGGAATCACACCGAAGAACACACACGGAAAAAACCTTATAGTTGCTCAGACTGTGGTAAACGCTTCACACAAAAGACACACATGCTAGCACACATGAGAAAAACGTTTTAGTTGCTTTCTATGTGGCAAAAGCATCAATTCACAAAAGCTACAAAGACACATATGACATACTTGGGACGGCACACGGGGGAAAAACCTTTTAGTTGTTCAGACTGTGGTAAACCCCTTATTGCAAAGGCAGACCTGGAGTCACAGGAGAAAAACCTTTTGGTTGCTCAAAATGTGGTACCGCATTTTCTTGGCGGTCCCCTTTGAAAGAACACATGCAGAGTCACTGATGGTTTACACACCTGACTTCCATGCAGTCCCCGTGTTGTACTATTCTTAGCACGTGCTTTTGTTCAATAAGTCGTCTTGTTTTCATGAACGTGCAAAAGAAAGACACGCTGGCTGCAGAGGTTACATTTGTAGTTAAAGGTGTTTCGTTCGACTGTATGCTGTCGTCACTAAATGCTATAAGTGATGAAGTCACTTCCTGTTTGATTACGGATTAAGTTTGGAAAGTCGTGATTCGATTCCTTTTACTGACTGAGTTCTTATGATTCACTCATCGGGGTACGGCCCGTTTGAAGGATTCGAGTGACCGCAAAATAGCAGTTTTTGCTTTTTCTCCTTATTTTGCGGTGTTGATTTGATTTTGCTCCAACAATTGCATGTAATAAATGGAAACTTTTTTATTTTGTTATATTCCATATTGATGAAATGTGCATAAATCCGTATCAATACAAGCGTTTTTGGAAAGCGCCAAGCGTTTTGTTCTGATTCTAATCGTGATAAAAACATTCCAGGCAAGTGGACAAAATGCTGTTTTTTCATGTGCTGCATTAATTGTAAATATGGGGGAATAGGGAGCATATCCTGCCTGACAAGGGATTTACTGTATTCTATTTCATATTCACAAGTACAGCGAGAAGTAGGATCATTTCTAGCAGGCATCATGTTAGACATGACAAGTACGCGAGTGTATTCCACATAAATATTAGTGTGTACCAGCGCATTGTGGTGCCGCATGGCTTCCATCAACAAAGATGTCTCCTGTCTGGCACTGGGACATCATGTGGAGCGCTGCGTCTCCTCACATCATCCTTCAAGTGGATCTGCTTGGATGATCTCCACTGCTTTGTCAGTAAACCTTTAAAAAAAAGACTTTTCTTTCTTATGTCCACACAAAAGATGTCCGCCATACACTTTATGAAGAAACACAAACAGAATAGGAAAGATGATCAGGGTGGAGCTCCACCATGGTGGTACCACCATGGAACATCACTGATCGTCTCCAAAACTTCTCTTCCTTTGGCTCGCTGCACTTCATCTCGTTTCACTCGCCCTCCAACTTGATAGTGCAGGATGCTACTTGTACAAGTTAGCGGTAGGTGCAGTAGATTCTTAGTGTGAAGAACTAAGCCCAGATTCACCTCAACCAACTGATTGGGCTCTGGAACCAAATTCCTTGAGAGGGGCTGGACCTTGTTCTACTCAGGAGTAGCTGCAGGGGAGAGGCGTCAAGCTGGTGTGGGATTATTAATATCCCCCCGGCTTGGTGCCTCTGTGCCGGAGTCATCCCCGGTGAACGAGAGGGTTATTTCCCTACGCCTTAGGACTGGGAAAGGGTCCTGGCTGTGGTTTGTGCGTATGTGCCAAACAGCAGTTTAGAGTACCCAGCCTTCTTGGAGTCTATCAGAAGGGTTCTGGAGAGCACCCCAGCTGGTGACTCCATAGTTCTACTGGGAGACTTCAACGCCCATGTGGGCCATGACAGTGTGACTTGGAGGGGCGTGGTTGGGAGGAACGGCCTCCCTGACCTGAATCCGTGTGGTGTTGCTGGACTTCTGTGCGAACCATAACAAACATGATGTTGGAACATAAGGATGTCCATAAGTGCACTTGGCACCAGGACACCCTAGGACGCAGGTCTATGATCGACTTTGTGGTCGTATCATCAGACGTGGGTCCGCATGGTCTGGACAGGTGGGTGACGAGAGGGGCGGAGCTGTCAACTGACCACCACCTGGTGATGAGTTGGATTAGATGGTTGGGAAGGATGCCAGACAGACCTGGTAGACCCAAACGTGTAGTGAGGGTCTGCTTGGAACGTCTGGCGGAGTCTTCCGTTCATCGAGTCTTTAACTCTCATCTCCATCAGTGCTTTGCCTGCATCCCGGGGCAGGACCGGGATATCGAGTCTGAACGGGCCGTATTCCGTGCCTCTGTTGATGAGGCAGCAAGTCGTAGTTCCGGCCGCAAGGTGGTTGTTGTCAGTCGTGGTGGCAAGCAGAAGAAGGAGTCCTATCAAGCATGGACGGGTTGCGGGACTCCCGAAGCAGCCGACAGGTACCGGCAGGCCAAGCGGCAAAAACTCGGGTGTGGGAGGAGTTGGGTGAGGCTATGGAGCACGACTTTCGGTCGGCCTCGAAGAGGTTCTGGCAAACCGTCCGTCACCTCAGAAAGGGGAAGCGGCCCCCAGTTCACACTGTTTACAGTGTGGGGGGGGGGGGGGGGGGGGGGGGGACCCCCCCC
>QODF01000258.1:487333-501781 GCA_024372805.1 Oostethus manadensis
GGGGGGGGGGTTGCTGACCTCGACTGAGGATATAGTTGGTCGGTGGAAGGAATACTTTGAGGCTCTTCTCAATCCCACTGACATGCCTTCCGTAGAGGAAGCAGAGTCTGAGGACGCGTATGAGAACAGTTCTATATCTGAGGTATTGGGTCGTCAAAACACTCCCCAGTGGGAAGGCTGCGGGGGTGTACGAGTTTTAACCTGAATTCCTCAAGGCTTTGGATGTTGGGGAACTGTCTTGGTTGACACGCCTCTTCAACATCTCATGGAAGTCGGGAACAGTACCTCGGGACTGGCAGACCGGGATGGTGGTCCGCGTTTTTAAAAAGGGTGACCGCAGGGTGTGTTGGACAATTTAGAGCGGCCAATGAAGCTAACATGCATGTTTTTGGAATGTGGGAGGAAACCGGAGTACCTGGAGAAAACCCACACACGCGCGGGGAGAACATGCAAACTCCACACAGAGATTCAAACCCGGAACCTCCTGACTGTGAGGCCAACATGCTAAAAGTGGGTTGTTCCTCTGCACATAAACCGGATGGTCATTGGATAAAAGCCGGGCTTTGTCCCGCCCCTCGGATGCTCAGCATCTCTGGGGGGTTTATGGGGCAGTGGGCTAGCCCTACGCTTGGCTTCTGCATGATGGTTGGATGATTTGTCTGAGGCGGAATCCTTTTTTGATTGACAGTACAATGAGCGAACCAGCAATCTTAAAGTATAAACCTCCACCCAAGCATTTTTTTTGTTTTTCATTCTATTGTTCTGATCAGGAGAATTCACCCATCCCCGGCGACTTTGTCTTTGGTAAAAATGACATTTCTGATCCAGGCGGGCCGCATGGTGGTCGAGTGCTCAGCATGTTAGCCACACAGTCTGTCACATCTTCAAAGAAAGGTCTGGGTAGGCAGGTAAATTGTTACGCTGTAATACCAAATGTGACCAGCAGATGCAGACATAGCACAAGCTAGCCTATGCTTCCGGTGTGGAGAAGCTCATTGTTCAAAAGGAGGTCTGGTTTATAAAGATGAACAAAAACAGTATGTTTTATAAGCCATCCGTCTTAGCAATGTAGTATCAATAATTATTCATTCTTTCTTTCATTTTCTTACGGCCTCTATGTTATTACCTCTGTTTATGTAGCATCCGGAGGGTGGCGCTGTTACGCTAACAGAGTTTGCCTCCGCCGTTAAACGACAGCGAAGAAGAAAACCCGGAAGCGGAAGTGTTCTGTGGCGACAACAACGCTTCCAAGCTAGCAGCTGCTGTTGCTAAGTGGACCCGGACTCAGTGGTTCTTCAAAGTAAGTCTACGTTGACCCGTTTAGAACGCCAAACTATCCTTAATCCGCGAAACCTTCTCAGGATGAGAATAATAGTGTTTTTGCCCGAAAGTCATATTCCCTCCATGTTGGCTGGCAGGCTCGCCATTTTTGGGAGAAACTCTTGGGAGTTTACATTCGGATTCAGAACACAGAGGACTGCTGCTGTGTTTGCATCGGATTGCTAATTTCCTCTTCCAACGTTAGCAACAATGCCAACGAATGGTGGCATCCCAGCCGTGTAATTACAGGGGGTGGAGTAAATTACACACCGAGGCAGGAAGCCCCGGAAGCACAATTTGCTGCGTTCAAGTGTGTTCGGAAATCCCAGGATACACTCAAAACACGTGACTTCAACCAAAACAACGCATAGGATGAACGCATCCTCCGTAGGGAAAACAATTAAAGTTCTTACTCTTTATTACATGAAGTTGGTGGCTTCATGTCTCATGGATTTTAAGTTTCTCTATCAAACCCCTCAAGGGCCTCAGTTGTTAGTCACAGTGAACTTGCGGGCCAGTTCTTGTCCACGGTTCTGAACCTTGATCTAAAAAAAAATAAACTACCCTCGAGTCCACAGTCCCGAAATTCACCTTATTTGAGTATAAATGAACTCCCAAGAGAAATGAAAGTCAACCGTTTACTGAAATACCAGGAGACCACTTTGCAAAGGTACCAGCACTTTATCCGGTCCTTCTAAGCATTGGTCTGAAACCAAGAAGAAGAGAATTCTTCTTTATACTTTTCCCCCTCCCCCCTGTGTGCACACAAAAATGTTACTTTTCCCTCCTGTTGTCTGCTGCCCTTAACTCAGGACCAGTTTAAACCAGTCCCGGGGCTGGCAACCCCTCCTATTGTTTAGCTAGAGTTGTAAAACCCCCACACATTCCACAGGACACAAAGAACTCTCCACTTCTACGAAACTCAAACCCAAAGACTAACCAACTATAGAGTATGTAGATTATAAGTAAGCTAAAAAGGACGCAGCCCCAGATCACGCGGGTCTGTCTTGCAAAGGTAGGAAGTGATGTGGACTGTTTCTGGGGGGGTGAGACCTTCAGGGGGAACTGCTCCCCCCTCCCTCCTTTGTGTTAGCTCTTTATTAGATGTTCTTCCTAATCCTAGCCAGACCTTCCTTTTGCGGGACGCTTGCTGGTGTGTTGTGAGGGACTGGTCTCCTGATATCCGGGTTAAGCAGCATCGGGGTTTTCACAGGACACCGCAAACAACGAACCTGGGGGCTCGTCCGCGGTGGCGGTTTGAGGATTGGACGTCTCTTGCAGTCTTCTGGACAGACTCAACTGGCCATTTTACATCTGACAGGTAAGCTGAGCCTTTTTCTAAAATTCTGCACTTAGGAGTCTGTGAGTAAAATTATAGTTGGTGAAGGACACAGAGTAACGTTTAAATAGTGTTTGTTTTTAGTGTTTTAAGAGTTTAGGAGCAACCTGAAACTCCAGCGGGCAACAGCAAAATGGTGCTGAGCTGGACGCAGTCAAAGAGTCGTCGCGGGGACAGCAGTCTCAGTAGGGAAGTCCAGACTTCCCGGTCTCCGGCGACCTCTTCCAGCTACACCGGAAGGACCCCAAGGCGTTCCCAGGCCAGCTGTGAGACATAGTCCCTCCAGCGTGTCCTAGGTCTTCCCAGGGGCCTTCTCCCGACCGGGCATGCCCGAAACCCCTCACCAGGGAGGCGCCCAGGAGGCATCCGGACTAGATACCTGAGCCACCTCAACTG
This sequence comes from Oostethus manadensis, assembly GCA_024372805.1. Lineage (NCBI taxonomy): Eukaryota > Metazoa > Chordata > Actinopteri > Syngnathiformes > Syngnathidae > Oostethus > Oostethus manadensis. The sequence continues at coordinate 490,389 of QODF01000258.1, forward strand.
GCTCCTCCCGGATGGCCGAGCTCCTCACCCTATCTCCTAGGGTGAGTTTAGCCACCATACGAAGGAAACTCATTTCCGCCGCTTGTATCCGCCATCTCGTTCTTTCGGTCATGACCCATAACTCATGACCATAGGTGAGGGTGGGAACGTAGATCGATCGGTAAACAGAGAGCTTTGCCTTCCGGCTCAGCTCTCTCTTCACCACGACGGTCCGGTACAGCGACCGCATTACTGCAGATGCTGCACCGATCCGTCTGTCGATCTCACGCTCCAACCTTCCCTCACTCGTGAACAAGAACCCGAGATACTTGAACTCCTCCACCTGAGGCAAGACCTCACTCCCAACCCGGAGGGTACAGTCCACCCGTTTCCGACTGAGAACCATGGCCTCGGATTTGGAGGTGCTGAGTCTCATCCCAGAAGCTTCACACTCAGCTGCAAACCGCTCCAGTAAACGCTGAAGGTCACAGCCTGATGAGGCCATAAGGACCACATCGTCTGCAAATAGCAGAGACGAGATCCTAAGGTCACCAAGCTGGACTCCCTCAACACCTTGACTGCGCCTAGAAATTCTGTCCATGAAGATTATGAACAGAATCGGTGACAAAGGGCAGCCTTGGCGGAGGCCAACGTTCACCGGAAACAAGCTCGACTTACTGCTGGCAATGCGAACCAGGCTCCTGCTTCGATTGTACAAGGACCGAATGGCACGTAGAAGCGGACCATCAATCCCGTACTCCCGGAGCACCCCCCACAGGACACCACGAGGGACACGGTCGAATGCCTTTTCCAGGTCCACAAAGCACATGTAGACTGGTTGGGCAAACTCCCACATACCCTCGAGTACCCTTGCAAGGGTGTAGAGCTGGTCCAGTGTTCCGCGACCGGGACGAAAACCACATTGCAGCTCCTCTAACCGAGGTTCGACTAACGGTCGTACCCTTCTCTCCAGCACCCTGGAGTAGACTTTCCCAGGAAGGCTGAGGAGTGTGATCCCCCTATAGTTGGAACACACCCTCCGGTCACCCTTTTTAAAAATGGGGACCACCACCCCGGTCTGCCAGTCCAGAGGTACTGTTCCTGACTTCCATGCAATGTTGTAGAGGCGTGTCAACCAACACAGTCCTCCAACATCCAGAGCCTTGAGAAATTCTGAGCGGAACTCGTCTACCCCCGGAGCCTTGCCACTGGGGAGTGATTTGACTACCCCAATTACCTCAGCCACGGTGATAGAACTGTCCACGTACGTATCCTCAGACTCTGCTTCCTCTATGGAAGGCATGTCAGTGGGATTGAGAAGGGCCTCGAAGTATTCCTTCCACCGACCAACTATATCCACAGTCGTGGTCAGCAAGCCCCCGTCCGCACTGTAAACAGTGTGAACTGGGGGCTGCTTCCCCTTTCTGAGGTGTCGGACGGTTTGCCAGAACCTCTTCGAGGCCGACCGAAAGTCGTGCTCCATAGCCTCACCGAACTCCTCCCACACCCGAGTTTTTGCCTCGACCACCGCCGAAGCCGCGTGCTGCTTGGCCTGCCGGTACCTGTCAGCTGCTTCGGGAGTCCCGCAAACCATCCGTGCTTGATAGGACTCCTTCTTCAGCTTGACAGCAGCCCTAACCCCCGGTGTCCACCATCGGGTTCGGGGCTTGCCACCACGACCGGCACCGACCACCTTGCGGCCGCAACTACGGCTGGCTGCCTGAGCAATGGAGGCACGGAATAAGGCTCAGTCAGACTCGCCTGCATTTCCCGGTCCTCCCTCGAGATGCAGGCAAAGCTTTGCCGGAGATGAGAGTTGAAGACTCGACGAACGGGGGACTGCCAGAGGTTCCCAGGACACCCTCACTACGCGTTTGGGTCTACTCAGGTAGTCACTGTGCTGCTTGGTGACATGGTGTGTACCACACTCAACATGGACCAGAAGGAAAGGGTTGTCTCAGGAGATTAGCAAGAAAATGACAGACAAGAAGACCATCTCCAAGGAGCTTGATGTTCCTGTGACTACAGCTGCACATGGTATTCAGAAATGTAAGATCCATGGGACTGTAGCCCATGGATACAGTCCATGGGCTGTACCAACACGAATGGTAACAAAAGAGCCCAGGAAAACTTTGCCAGAGATTCAAGATGAACTTCAAGCTCAAGGAACACCAGTGTCGGATCGCACCATCCCTCGTCGTTTGAGCCAAAGGAGGACACCACTGTTGAAGACAAATCGTAAAAAAAGCCAGATTGGAATTTGCCAAACTACATCTTGACAGGCCACAAAGCTTCTGGGCGAATGTCTTAAGGACAGATAAGACAAAAATGGAACTTTTTGCTAAGGCACATCAGCTCTATGTTCACAGGAAAAATGAAGCATATGAAGAAAAGAACACTGTCCCTACTGTGAAACATGGAGGAGGCTCTGGTATGTTCTGGGGCTGCTTTGCTGCATCTGGGAGAGGGTGTCTTGAATCTATGCAGGGTACAATGAAATCTCAAGACTATCAAGGGATTCTAGAGAAAATGTGCTGACCAGTGTGAGAAAGCTTGGTCTCCTTCGCAGGTAAAGGGTCTTTCAACAGGACAAGGACCCAAAACACGCAGCAAAGAATGGCTAAGAGGAAAACATGGAATACACGGATAGAGGGAACCTTTGTTTATAACTCGGTTTGAGCCATTTGGGGACGTATTGCAGTTGATTGGCTAAGAAATACTGAGAAAAGTCCGGAAGCTCAAAACCAGCCCTGCCTTTGGTTTGTTGGAACGTATTTGAGCTGATACGTGGATGTTTGTCTTTCCAAAGGAAAGGTAATATGGCATCAGGTATACCCTGAAAGTGACAGTTAATGGGTAATACCGTAATGTTTAAATATGTGTGTACCCGTGAAAATATCAAGAAAATGCTGGTACGCTAGAATTAGCATGCTAGCCATGCTAACAAGCTATCATTAGCGTGCTAACACCTATGAAATGACAAAAATGGTAAAGAATCCTTTAAAAAAAACAAGAAACAAAAGGAAAATAAGAAAAACCCCAACATTTAATTCTCCCAGATCCCATTTCCAATTCCTGAAAATTTCATCCAAATCTATTCAGAACTTCAAGTTTTTGTGACCAGAAGCTGCGCTTGGTGGAGGTAATAATTTATGTTTGTATCCTGCAGACGTCCAGGTCATCAAGAAGAATGTCCCGCTCAGCCACAGGGTGGGAGCTCCACTTTGGGCCAGGCAGCGCTAAGGCCTATTAAAGAGGAAGAAGCGGAGCCTCAACGCCCCTTTGTTAAAGAGGAACTTTGGATCACTCAAGAGGGAAAGTATCTTCTAGGGCCAGAAGAGACTGATCTCACCAGCTTGCAACTGACTGGTGTCTCTGCGGCGACCGAAGACCTCACAGCTTCATCATAGTCCAAGTCTGGAGATGAGGGAGGCGGGGCCACAGCCCCTCTATGTTAAAGAGGAAGAGGAGGAGCCACAGCCCACCTATGTCAAAGAGGAAGAGGCAGAGCCACAGCCCACCTATGTCAAAAAGGAAGAGGCGGAGTCACTGCTCCCCTATGTCAAAGAGGAACTCTCGGTCATTCAGGAGGGAGAGCATCTTCTAGGGCCAGGGCAGCCTGATCTCACCAAGTTGCCACTGACTGGTTTCTCTGACCATGGAGACAAACCAATCGAGTCCTCACAGCTTCATCATAGCCCAAGTCTGGAGATGAGGGAGGCGGAGCCAAAGCCCCTTTATGTTAAAAAGGAAGAAGAGGAGCCAAAGCCCAACCACATTAAAAAGGAAGAGGAGGAGCTACACCGCCTCTCTATTAAAGAGGAAGACAAAGAACTCTTGATTACTCAGGAGGGAGAGCATCATCTAGAGCCTGAGGAGGCTGATCTCACCAAGTTGCTACTCACTGTTGTCTCTGTGAAGACCGAAGACCCTGAAGACAAACCACATGAGTCCTCACAGCTTCATCATAGTCCAAGTGAGGAGATGAGAGAGGCGGAGCCACAGCCCCTCCGTGTTAAAAAGGAAGAGGAGGAGCCACAGCACCTCTTTGTTAAAGAGGAAGACGGAGAACTCTCGATCCCTCAGGAGGGAGATCATCTTCCAGGGCCAGAGGAGGCGGATCTCAAACACAAACACTCTGAAAACCCCAAAAATAAGGCGGGTAAACATTTTAACTGCTCAGTTTGTGATAGAATATTTTCTTGGAAGAGTAGTTTCACTCAGCACATGAAAACACACACAGGGGAAAAACCTTTCAGTTGCTCAGACTGTGGTAAAAACTTTGCTCGAAAGGTAGACTTGCGATTACACATGAGAACGCACACAGGAGAAAAACCTTTTAGTTGCTCGCATTGTGGCAAAAGATTCACTTTGAAGGCACACATGACATCACACGTGAGAACGCACACAGGGGAAAAACCTTTTAGTTGCTCATACTGTGGTAAACGCTTCACTCAAAAGACACCCATGCAAACACACATGAGAACGCACACAGGAGAAAAACCGTTTAGTTGCTCATACTGTGATAAACGCTTCACTCAAAAGACAACCATGCAAACACACATGAGGATACACACAGGAGAAAAACCTTTTAGTTGCTCGCATTGTGGCAGAAGCTTCACTTTAAAGGCTCACATGACATCACATGTGAGAACACACACAGGAGAAAAACCATTTAGTTGCTCATACTGTGGTAAAAGCTTCACTCAAAAGACAGCCATGCAAACACACATGGGAATACATACAGTAGAGAAACCTTTTAGTTGCTCAGTCATTCAGTCATTTTTTTTCTATACTGCTTACCCTCATTAGGGTGGCGAGTCTGCTGGAGCCTATCCCAACTGTCTTTGAGCGAGAGGTGGGGTCCACCCTGGACTGGCCGCCAGCCAATCGCAGGGCAGACATACAACCATTCACACAACTTTTAGAGTTGCCAATGAAGCTAACATGCATATTTTTGTAATGTTTGAAGGATTCGAGTGACCGAAAATAGCAGTTTTTGTTTTTTCTCCTTATTTTGTGGTGTTGATTTGATTTTGCTCCAACAATATCACGTAATAAATGGAAACTGTTTTATTTTGTTATATTCCATATTGATGAAATGTGCATAAATCTGTATCAACACAAGCGTTTTTGCTTTCCAAAAACGATCGCCGAGCGTTGAACATGTGAAGATCTGGATAGAGCGGAGCAGGGCTGTCCTTCGGTTTGAGCAAAGTTGCAAGTTCAAAGCTGAAATCCTGTCACTCAGAACCACTAAGAGAGTCTCAAAGGGCAGTAACTCGTACAGTAACAGGCTAGATCTCAAGAGGGCAGCCTTTCCATCAGAGAGCAAGCACCCTGTCATTTATTTATTTATTTCTGGGTATACTTTTTGTAGTTTTTTTTGTTAGAATAGAATATATTTATTCATATTTACCTTATTCAGCAGTTTGCTTATTTGTTCAGTTTATGGGTTTATTGGGCCACGGGCACTGAGGGCATATAAGGGTTTTTAGAATAGGTGGACCAGCATGCACCTGGGTGGGCCCATGCTTTTTTACCAGACGACAGGAGGGGCAGGAAGCAGGCCTGAGATAGTTTTTATTTGTGTTGTTTGCCTGCAAAGCCGGAAAGAAATCACCTTCGTGTCACTGGCTTTACCTTTGTGCTGCGTAAAACCACCTAAGTGATTATTTGACTTGTGTTTGGTTTAAGTTGGATCACGTCTTTGTTTGCTTTTGATCGTTATTTTATATATAAATATTTTTTTGGGGGGGGAGAAATAGTCACTACACCTCGATTTTTACAGCCTGTAAGCCAAAGCGGGGGGTCGCATCCGCAGGGTGGCGCTGTGACACTAACAGAGTTTGCCTCCGCCGTTAAACGACAGCGAAGAAGACAACCCGGAAGCGGAAGTGTTCTGCGGCGACAGCAACGCTGCCAAGCTAGCAGCTGCTGTTTGCTAAGTGGACCGGGACTCGGTGGACTAAGCCGAACTTGTAAGTTCTTTAAAGTAAGTGTGAGTCGACCCGTTCGAGCGCCAAACTATCCTTCATCCGCTAAACCTTCTCGGGAGGAGAATAATAGTGTGTGTGCCCGGAAGTCCTACTCCCTCCATGTTGTCTGGCAGGCTCGCCGTTTCTCGGGGAAACGCTTGGAGTTTACATTTAGATTCGGTTTCAGAAAACTCGAGAGGACTGATTCTGTGTGTGCATTGGATTTGTGGGGTATGCTGGAGCCTATCCCGGCTGACTTTGGGCAGGAGGCGGGGTATACCCTGGCCTGGTGGCCGGCCAATGGCAGGGCAGCATATAAACAAACAACCAATCACATTCATACTTGTGGCCAATTAAAAGGCACTTATTCTGCTTTATGTCCTAGAAATGTTGCAATGTTGTTTTCCCTTGTTAGGCGCTGCACATGGTGAGGTTTGGAAAGTGGGACGAGAAAGCAGTTTTGGATGGCTCTGCTGACTGGTTTTAACACCGAATGCCACCAAACCCGGACTTCCTTATATGGGCAAGGCTGAGCAATTGGGCCGGGAAATGTGTGTTCGGGTGTGAGGGAAAGCTAATTTGGTTTGGCAATACGAAGCCAAAGCTGTTTACTATCACCTCCCGTGCCGGCACAATTAGGAAGTGGGTTCCGGTTCCGGCAGCTGCCCGGAAGACCTCGGAAGCACTTGGGTGTGTGACCAATCACAGCGGAGAGGCGTACCGGTAGGCGGGCCGGTGGGTGGAGTTAATTAGCGAGGCAGGAAGTCCCGGAAGTGCAATTTGCTGCATTCAAGTGTGTCCGGAAATCCCAGGAAACGCTGAAAGCACGCGACTTCAACTAAAATGACGTGGTGTCTTTGAACGCATCCTCTGTAGGGAAAACAATTACTGTTCTTACTCTTTATTACGTGAAGTTGCTGGCTTGGTGTCTCTTGTATTATAAGTATCTTTGTCAAACCCCCGGAGGGCCTCAGTTGCTAATCACAGAGAACCGGTGTAGCTGAGCCATGTTCGGAGGTCGCCTTGCTCGTATTCGCCCTTTGAGATCCGGTCTCTGCGATGGCCACTCCAAAACCTCGACTTTGGTATCCTTAGGCCACTTTTTTGTAACCAGTTGGGCAGAATGCTTTGGGTCGTTGTCCATTTGGAAGACCCATTTGCCCCCAAGCTTCAACTTCCTGGCTGACGTCTTGTTCTACTTATTATACTCTGTCGGAACAGATGAACGTGGCACCTACAGGCATTTAGAAATTGCACCCAAGGAAGAACCAGACTTGTGCAAATCCACAATTCTCTATCTGATATCTTGACGGATTTTCCCATGATGCTTCACAAACAAGCATCCATCCATTTTCTATACGGCTTATCCTCAGTGTGCTTCAAACGTGCCCTAAAATACATCAAATGCTGTCTATTAACCAATCAGAAGCTGCCAAAGAGATGACATCATCATCCGGGCTTGCCCAAATTGTTGAAAGGCATGGCAGTCTTGGTGTATGTAAACTTTTGGCTTTCAAAAAAGTGTCAAAATTGTCTAAAAAAATTCCCATCCATCCATTTTCCTCCGCTTATCCGGGTCCGGGTCGCGGGGGCAGCAGTCTCAGTAGGGAAGTCCAGACTTCCCGGTCTCCGGCGACCTCTTCCCGCTCCATCGGGAGGACACCAAGGCGTTCCCAGGCCAGCTGTGAGACATAGTCCCTCCAGCGTGTCCTAGGTCTTCCCGGGGGCCTTCTCCCGACTGGGCATGCCCGAAACACCTCACCAGGGAGGCGCCCGGGAGGCATCCGGACTAGATGCCCGAGCCACCTCAACTGGCTCCTCTCGATGTGAAGGAGCAGCGGCTCTACTCTGAGCTCCTCCCGGATGGCCGAGCTCCTCACCCTATCTCTTAGGGTGAGTCCAGCCACCCTACGAAGGAAACTCATTTCCGCCGCTTGTATCCGCGATCTCATTCTTTCGGTCATGACCCATAACTCATGACCATAGGTGAGGGNCCATAACTCATGACCATGCTTGCAATGCTAACACGTAAACCGTAGCGTGCTAACACCTAACATTACAGTGTCTACCCATGAAACAGACTAAAACGCTACTATGATAATATTACCATGGTAGCAATCTTAGCATGCTAACTTTAGCATGCTAAGACCTGGCATAATAGTGTCAACCTACGAAAATGTCTTCAATACTTTTTTGCTAATGTTAGCATGCTAATGATGCACATGTTAATGTTAGAACGCTAACACCTAGCATGATGGTGCAAAGTGCTTATATAATAGTGTCTACCTATTTAAGGGCTGCTATGCTATGAATAGTAACATGCTACTGTTAGCACGCTAACACCTGGCATGATAATGGTAAGTTATGCTACCATAATGTTTATATATGTATGTACTCATGAAAATAGCAAAGAAATGCTGGTATGCTAACATTAGCATGCTAACAAGCTATCGTTAGCATTTAGCTTGATCGCGCGGTATACTGGGAATGCTAAATGTCCCAAACAAGTTCTCGGACCATTTTTCGTGGTTATATGCACAAATGACAAAAATGGTAAAGAATCATTAAACCAAAAAAGTCCAGGAACCATAGGGTGATTCGGATCATCCTCAAAATGTAATTCTTCCAGATCCCATTTCCGATTCCTGAAAATTTCATCCAAATCCATTCAGAACTTCAAGTTTTTGTGAACACAACCTGCGCTTGGCGGAGGTAATAATTTCTGTTTGTGTCCTGCAGACGTCCAGGAGCTGATTGGTCGTCAGGAAGAATGTCCCGCTCAGCCACAGGGTGGGAGCTACTCTTTGGGGCAGGCAGCGCTAGAGCCTATTAAAGAGGAAGAGGCGGAGCCACAACCCCCCTTTGTTAAAGAGGAACTTTGGATCACTCAAGAGGGAGTGCATCTTCTAGGGCCAGAGGAGGCTGATCCTGCTTGGTTGCCACTGACTGGTTTCTCTGACCATGAAGACAAACCACCTGAGTCCTCACAGCTTCATCATAGTCCAGGTGAGAAGATGAGGGAGGCGGAGCCACAGCCCACCCAGGTTAAAAAGGAAGAGACGGAGCCACAACACCTCTATGTTAAAGAGGAAGAGGAAGACGTCCCGATCGCTCAGGAGGGAGAGCATCTTCTAGAGCCAGAGGAGGCTGATCTTACCGGGTTGCCACTAACTGGCGTCTCTGTGAAGACCGAAGACCATGAAGACAAACCACCTGAGTCCTCACAGCTTCATTATAGTCCACGTGAGGAGATGAGAGAGGCGAGGCCTTCCTGCAGCAGCTCCCTGCAACACATAACAGAAGCTGAGGGAGACCACTGTGGAGGATCACAAGCAGACAACCTCTTAGCTCCGCTGTCAGATAGTGACGACACAACGTCACACCCTCCTGAAGATGAAGACAGCGACTACAAGCAAGAATCTCTAAGCAGCGATACAGCATGTAAAGGTGAAATGTCGACTCACGCTGACAACAAACCCTCTGAAAACTCTAAAAATAAGTCAGGTAAACATTTTAACTGCTCACTTTGTCGTAGAATATTTTCTTGTAAGAGTAATTTGGTCCAACACATGAGAACACACACAGGAGAAAAACCTTTCAGTTGCTCAGAATGCGGTAAACGCTTCACTCAAAAGTCATACATGAAAATACACTTGAGAACACACACAGAAACAGGCACAGGAGGAAAACCTTTTAGTTGCTCGGACTGTGGCAAACGCTTCAGTCAAAAATCAAACATGCAAACACACATGAGAATACACACAGGAAAAACAAAGATTAGTTGCTCAGACTGTGGTAAATGCTTCACTCAAAAGTCATACATGAAAATACACATGAGAACACACACGGAAACAGGGACAGGAGAAAAACCTTTTAGTTGCTCAGACTGTGGCAAACGCTTCAGTCAAAAGTCAACCATGCAAACACACATGAGAATACACACAGGAGAAAAACCTTTTGGTTGCTCTGACTGTGGTAAACGTTTCAGTCAAAAGACAAACATGCAAACACACGCGAGAACACACACAGGAGAAAAACCGTTTGGCTGCTCAGACTGTGGTAAACGCTTCATTCGAAAGTCAGACATGCGATTGCACATGAGAACACACACAGGAGAAAAACCTTTCAGTTGCTCTTACTGCGGTAAACGCTTCACTCAAAAGTCAGACATGCAAATACACATGAGAACACACACAGGAGAGAAACCTTTTGGTTGCTCAAAATGTGGTGCCGCATTTTCTTGGCGGTCCTCTTTGAAAGAACACATGCAGAGTCACTGATGGTTTACACACCTGACTTCCATGCAGTCCCCGTGTTGTACTATTCTTAGCACGTGTTTTTGTTCAATAAATACATGATGATGGTGACTCCATTTTAAAAAGTACAGTATAGTAAAAAAGTACAGGCTGAGGGTCTGATGCTGTATTTTAATTTGAATATTGAATGCATCACCTAATAAAGTTTTGTTTCTGTTCCAACCTAAATACTATCATGTCTGCTTTGTTTAACTTTTCACCCTTTGGTTTGGTCAGTAGAGGGAATTGTACTGACCTAATTACTGCCATGATATTTGGGCTTCATGCTGGGAAAGCCTCCATTGGGGCTGAATGACAACAATTCAGCTAAATTTCTCCCCAGCGCTGTCAGGGACTCATCCCGAGTTATCAAAAACACTTGATTGCAGTTGTTGCTGCTAAGGGCGGCCCAACCACTTATTAGCTTTAGGCTAACATCACTTTTTCCATGTCATCTGCTGGTGTAGCATACGGTGCCAGAACTACCAGTACCAGCTTTAAGGGTCATGGTATCCCTGTCCTTAATTGGCCAGCAAACCCGGCCTGATGCCAACCCCATAGAAAATCTTTGCGATATTGTCAAGAGGAAAATGACCCAACAGTGCAGAAGAGCTGAAGGCCACTATTAGAACAATCTGGGCTCTCAGAACACCTGAGAAGTTCCACGGACCGAAGGACTCCTGGCCACGCCACATTGCTAATTGCTAATTCAGACAAAAGGAGCCCCGGCCAAGCAGTGAGTGCTCTACATCTTCATACTTTCTTGGTTGACCTACAGTTCTAAAATTCTTTTTTTGTTATTTGCTTAGAATTACTGAATTTTTATAATCATCACAATAAAAAGTAATAAACATTTGACTCTTCTAGTTCTTCTTATTCGCCACAGCCAATCAATTGCCTCCATCTAACCCTGTCTTCTGTATCCTCTTCTCTCTCACCAACTACCTTCATGTCCTCTTTCACTACATCCATAAACCTCCTCTTTGGTCTTCCTCTAGGCCTCCTGCCTGGCAATTCAAAACTCAGCATCCTTCTACCAACATATTCACTATCTCTCCTCTGGACATGTCCCAACCATCTCAGTCTGGCCTCTCTGACTTTATCTCCAAAACCTCTAACATGTGCTGTCCCTCTGATGTGC
>QODF01000257.1:6490-50139 GCA_024372805.1 Oostethus manadensis
AAAACAACTTCTGCACTGGATGCAACAGCGAGAGATGCTGCGATTACAGCCCGAACACAGTGAGGAAGTGCTTGGGAAACTGCATCTAGTTTTGTGGAGTAATAAGCAATAGGCCTCATCTTTAGACCATGTTGCTGTGTCAAGACAGAAGTCATAAAATGACCTTTACAATCTACCATTTGCACAAATGGTTTGCTATAGTCAGGTAAGGCTAAAGTGATGTCACTGACCACAGCTTGTTTGAGTGAGCAAAAACTAGATTCTGCCTCAGGTGTCCATGTCAACTCATCGGACATTTTAAGTTCCTTTTCATACATTAACCTCTGTAATGGTGCAGCTTTTTCGGCATAGTTAGGCACCCAGGCCCTACAGTAGTTTGTCATTCCTAAAAAGGACATCATCTGTTTCTTTGTTCGTGGTTTAGGGGCTTGTAAGATGGCTGTCTTTCTTTCCTGTACAATAGTTCGACCTCCCGAGCTTAACTGATGACCTAAGTATTTTACAGTTTGTTGACAGTACTGTAACTTATTTTTGCTGACTTTGTGGCCCTCTTCTGCTAAGAACTTAAGCAGGGCGAGCGTATCTCTTTTACATGTTTCTTTTGATTCTGAGGCCACAAGAATGTCATCAACATACACTAACAACTGACTGTTAGCAGGAGGATCAAATTTAGATAGACTGGAATTAATGACTTCTGAATAAATTGTTGGGCTTTCACAATAGCCCTGAGGTAGTCTGGTGTATGTGTATCGTTGGCCTTGGAATGCAAAGGCAAACCAGAACTGGCTGTCCTTGTGGACTGGAACGGAAAAGAATGCATTACTTATGTCAACTACTGTGAAATAAGTGGCTTTTGGGTTTAATTGATTTAGGAGAGTATGTGGGTCTGGCACACATGGAGCTCTTTGAACGACTGCATTATTCACTGCGACCAAATCTTGTACCATCCTCCAGCCGGTGGATGGAGCAGCCTTCTTTACTGGAAAAATAGGAGTATTTACAGGTGAGTCTGAGCATTCTATTATAACTCCAGCTGCCTTTAAATCATTAATTACTGGCTCTATGCCTGCTAGGGCATCTGGTTTGAGAGGATATTGTCTTATCCTTGGTCTGTGTTCCGTTCTAGGCCTAATTTGTACTGGTAAGGCTCCTTTTACTAACCCAACATCAGTTGGCCCTTTTGACCATAGTTTTTCAGGAATTTGAGATAATTCCTGCTCCTCGGATTGAGTAAACAGGATGGATCATTTGTTTGTATTGGGTTCATTAATATGAGTACCGGCCTGTACCATTATGGGCCAAAAGAGTGCTCTCCTAGTTAGTTCAGTTGAAATGCTGTACTGAGTGCCTTTGTCTGTGTTGATCCAGTCAGAGGCTGATTCTCCTCTGTCGACTATTTTGCTTAAATCATACCATGAAATACGAGAGTCCTTACACAGGGAAATGTGTGGTTTCCGGTATGAATAGTACAGTGCTTGCAAAGGTTGGGGCAGTGCAACTGCAGCAGCAGAGTTCTTTTCACCATCTGAATACAGATAGGTAACTGTAATTTTGGAAGGGGTGGCTTTTTCTAATGATCGTTGGTAATCATATTTGACTATTTTGGAGTAATACATGGTTATGTGCAGGTCATCGGGACTCATAGTTTCTTCTTTTTTGGAAATGGCATTACCCTAACCCCTAACCCTGGCCCTAACCGCTAACCATAACCCCAAACCTAACCCTAACCCTAACCTACAAAAATTAGAAAAGGTCATAGTTGACAGACTTGAGTGCTAGTTTGTAAAATGCTCGTCGCGCATGTGTGGGGATCAGAGTCAAGAAAGGCGGTGGCCGTAAATGAAGCACAATAGATGCAATGAGTAGTACTTTGGGGGTGCCATTTTATATTTTCTGTCTGGGGGATGTGTGGTGGAGCCGCCTGAAGAAGACACAAAAATGTTGAAACGTCGTGAAGGACCACACACACAAGGGAAATTGCTCTGCACAGCCAGAGAGCCGCAGAAGCCAAATAAATGCACTGTACAAGCCAAGAAGGCCACAGTAGCCAAATAGTTCCGCTGTAAATAGCGAAGAGACAGACTGAACGAGGACAAGAATGGTTCCATGCACTAGATGACCACTAGAGCTTAATTTTGTTCACTATGGTGGGAGGGATGTTGGAACTGGAGGCAGGCCCGTGCATTTTTCGCTTCTCCCATGTGGGGGAGGCGAACTCACCTTTCAAAAACCTAACCCTAACCTAACCCTAACCCCCACCCCAGTCCTAACACTACCCCCATTCCTAACCCTACCCCCACCCCCATTCCTAACCCTACCCCCACCCCCATCCCGAACCCTAACCACACCCCTAACCCCTACCCTCCTAACCTTAACCCCAATCCCAACCCCATAGCAATAACCTTATTAAATAACAAGAGAATTTGGAACAATGTGGTAACAACACATAATGATACCATTGATTTACTACCTTCTTCTACTCAGGATCCACAACAGCCACAGACGACGTGGAAGCAGACTCCCTCCAAGGACGTGACAGGGGAGGGGGATGATGTGATGAAGGGAAATATACCAAAGGATACTCATTATCCACGTAATCCCCGATCTGAACCCCCCCCCCGGACAAAACGATTGACCCGGGGGTGGAGTCTGCTTTACACACCCGTATGGAGCCCACGAGACACCCCAACACGGTGCGCAAAATAGTAGACTGGTCATTCAGTGCCTACAAACCAGTGCTGATAATTGGGGACTCAAAACTTTCAAAGATCCCTCCTTTTAAACACCCTCAGGTTCAAGTGGACAGTTACCCAGGGGCCACTTTTAACCATATTAGGGAAATTCTGAGAAAGAATTCCCCTATGCTGAGACCACAAAGGGTTATCTTGGCCCTAGGAGTGAACAACTGCCTAAGGGAACAAAACAAAACAACTATCTGGAAACAGTTACAACAATTATTAAAAACATGTGAGGAGATACTTCCCAAGGCGACTGTATATGTTCCACTTATTAATTTCTCAGACCAATTGACTCCGGTTCAGAAAGACAGATTGGGATATTTAAATGACATCATTGAGGAGAAATGCCAATATATCCCAGATATCCGCAAATTACTTTTTAAAACAGAACCTCATGATCCAATTCATTGGACAAAAGAGACAGCTTTTAGGATTTTTAATTTTTGGCTGGATCATTTAAATTTTATTTAGGGGAGCAAGGTGTAAATACAACTCCCCAATATTATAATATCACCAACTTGTCTTCTTCTTTTATACTTTCACCTGCCCAGGCAGAGGTGTTGGAAAGAGGTCTAACTTTTATTCCCACGCCACAGCAGCAGGACAGGGAGGAGCTCCAAAAGATAAATATCATAGGAGAATTAGACTTTTGGATCACTTCAAATATGAAACAAACTATTTACACTTACCTTTTATGAATCCCTCCACTTGGGCTCCCCCCTTGGAAACGGCCTCCCCAAACATCAGGGCTCTGATCCACAGGGACCTGATTGCGCTCACCCATTGTAGGGTACGTAAGCCACATCACTGCAACCTAGACAAAAAACATTATGAAGCTTTGAGGTCACTGAAAAGCAATAAAAACATAATCATCAAACCTGCTGATAAAGGTTCTCAAATCATTATTATGGATAAATCACAATATTTACTGGAAGCTAATAGACAGTTGGATAATAATAAACACTATGCTCCCATATTACACACCATTGAATATACAACTCAACAAAAAATCTGTCAAATACTACACCAGTTGAAAGACCAGGGCTTCATCACATCTAAACAAGTCACTTACCTTTCAGGACCGGACCAGCCAAGGCCACGACAGTTTTACCTCTGTCAGGGAAATTCTCCTAACACTATAACACTGCAAAAGAACACATAGAGAGCTGATTACGTTTTAATTGCAAGGAGAGTAGCCGAAGTTCTGCTCAGTTACAGACCTCCTCGACCACTCTGACCAGAACTCCGCTCTCCAAGCTCTTTTATTAGGTTTAGAAACGCCCTAGGTTACATGACTCGATCAGCCTCTAAGGGAGAGGTGGAATCTTCACAGCAATAAAACTAACACAATGAAACTAACATTCCCTGTTTATCAGTTCCACCATTTTCTTAATCTTCTTGATCTTCAGGAAACCAGCAGTCACGCACTTCTCTTTCTTCCCGCAGGCAGGATGTGAAAATCTTTCTTCCCACAGGCGGGGTGTGTAAATCTGTCTTCCCGCAGGCGGGGTGTTTTACAACTGGTTGTTGTAAAACACACTCAGTTAGTCCTGCACCCCCAACTTCTTCCTTTGAGCTGCACAGCATAATTTGTTACAAACAAAAATACATTCTGTTCCACTGAGTTCATTAGGTGTAAAAACAAGTACATTACAAAACATGGCTTATAGCATAACTTTCATTTACATGAATCCAACAACCTCTTACCAAAAATTCATAAGGCCCCGGGCAGCTGGACGGTCCCCTTCCGGGTGCCTCCGGGACGTCCCATCATCAGCGACTGTGGATCGGAGTCCTGTAGAATAGCAGAATTTATTGATCCTTATATTAATCCCCTATCACAGAGACATAATAGTTATATCAAAGACACATATGATTTTGTGCATAAGTTAAGAGCAATCTGAGTACCAAAGCAGGTGTTTTTATTTTCGATAGACATTACCTCCCTCTATACAAATATAGAAACACAGCTGGGCCTACAGGCTGTACAGAAGGCCTTCTGTACATATCCGGACTACAACCGTCCGGACCAAGCTATCCTCCAGCTGTTGGAGCTGAGCCTCACCTTTAACGATTTTGAATTCAATGGGAAATATTACTTACAGATCCATGGAACAACAATGGGAAAGAAATTTGCACCTGCATATGCTAACCTTTATATGGCCATGTGGGAACAATCGGCATTCCCCAAGTGTACTACCTTACCCCTATTTACCTCAGATATCTGGATGACATCTTTGGGGTGTGGGGAGCCTCCAAAGAAGAGTTCCAGATCTTCTTGGACACCTTAGGGACACATCACCCATCCATAAAAATCACTCACAATACACACCCGGAACAGTTAGAATTTTTGGATATGCAGGTTTTTTTCACACACAAAGATACAGGTGACAAGCAACTGGCAACGAGAGTGTGGTTCAAAAAAACAGACAGCCATGCTCTTCTACACAAAACTAGCTTCCACCCCAAACATACATTTAAAGGAATTATTAAATCACAATTCATACGCTTTCACCGGATATGCACTTTCCCAGAGGATGTAGATAGAGCGACCCAAACTTTATTTAAGGCAATGAGACCACGAGGATACTCTGGACGCTCCCTGAGATACATCAGACGGGAGGTAAAGGACACATTTCAAAACATGGGAACGTATGACAAACAGGGGGATGACCGCTTGATCATCCCCTTTGTCTCCACATATTCTGGATCTGCGGTGAGGCTCGGCTCCCGGCTCCCGGCTGAAGGACCACTTTCAGCAGGCCCAGGAGGAGAATACGGCGCTGAAGAACTTCAGGGTCATCTCGGCGTACAGGAGAAACAAAAACCTCAGGGATATTTTGGTACACGCCAAGATGAACAGACTACCCCCAAAATGACAGTTCTTTACTTACCGTAAATTTTTTCAAAATCCCCTGGCTGGCACCAGCGCCCCCATCTGGCAGACTTTATCACCTAAAACCACCAATGTGGTTTATGGGATCCAATGTAACAACTGTCAGATGATATATATTGGGGAAACTCAAAACACAATAGAGGAGAGGATAAAACAACATGTCTATCAGATTAAAAAAGGCAATACAAAAGGCCTCCTTTATCCACATTTTAAATTATATACACTGGACAACTTACAGGTGTTTGGCTTGGAGAGCAGGAAAAGTTGGGCGGTGACTCAGCGCAGGCGAGCGGAAACCAAATGGATCAAGTCCATGAAAACTATCGAGCCGCTCGGCCTGAATAGTAAATATTAACGTACGCACATGCCGTGGATGGTCCTCATCTTTCTCTACGCGAACCCACGGACCGGATGCAAGTTTAGTTACTTAAGGTCCTGTCCAGTCAGACCAGTGGCTTTTATTCCCCACTGGACGGCATTTTTAGGATGAAACTGACGTTTTAGCGAGAAATAATCACATATTTATTTATTTATTAGTTTATTAATTTATTTAAT
The DNA here is from genome assembly GCA_024372805.1 of Oostethus manadensis. NCBI lineage: Eukaryota > Metazoa > Chordata > Actinopteri > Syngnathiformes > Syngnathidae > Oostethus > Oostethus manadensis. The sequence goes on from QODF01000257.1 coordinate 12,680, forward strand.
TGTATCTATATATACATATATATTATTATTTTAGGTACTTTCTGTATGGGTTTTGTGTTATTTTTTAGCATGCTTTTATATAGGGCTTTGTCCGTTTATGCATGAGTGTGGTTTTATGAATTGCCGTTAGAGGGAGACATTGTCCCCTGAATTGCATGTTCTATCATATTTATTGTCTTAGAAATGGACTTAATTGTGTTTTGATATAGCACTTATTTTTACGCACATGTTTCTATTTATATTTTTTATGATTATTTATGATTTTTATTTTTATAATTGTATGTCTTTTATGATTTAACATTGTGATATTCTTGCTTCTTAGACTTTTAGGTCAGTTTTATCCAAACATTTGCTGACATAACCTGCTGGGCAAAATGGGAGAGAATTATTTGAATTATTTTAACTTTCTTCTTGTTATTTTAAACAAAACACTTATTTTACTTCTTTCTTAAAAATCCCTGGGTGTCAGGATAGGCTCGGCTAGCTCGGCGCGGCATGGCGAGAACCCCGGGGAAGAAGCGAGCAGGACGTCAGCCAGGCAAGGTGCAGGAATCTTTTAATAATTGTGAATGCCGCGAAACAGCGGAAAAACACAAAAACCCGTCCACACAAACACGAGGCACAAACGACAATGACCCAACAAAAGACTGGCACACACACCTGAACATAAATAGCGGGGCCTACAAACGAGGAACAGGTGCGTGTAATTAACAGCGAACAACATGAAACTAGGAAAATAACACAGGAACTCTAACTCGAAACCAAAACCAAAACTGTCACGCGCACAACACCTGGATCATGACACTGGGGCTTTTAAAAATACCACCTGTGCCAGCGTGTGGGTATCTTTGTTTTACAAAGTGCCCCGTTATATTGTCCCTACACCTAACCCTAACCCATTGACCAGATATATATGGTTCCGCCTCCCCCTTTTTTTAACCTTTTATTCTATTTATGTGTGCTTATTCTATATTGGAATGGTTTGTATGCATGAGATTGGTTTTACTGTTTACAGCACTTTTATAAGGCACTTATTTATAGCACTTTTATTATTTATTTTTTTAGCGTGTTTTTACTTGGCGGAACCATTTCCTGGGTACCGGAAGTACTTGAAGGACATGAAGTCACATCCGTCCTTTGGGAAATCTCTTTTCTTGTCTAACCCAAACCCTGCTGACCAAAGTAACCCAGCCGGACCAGTGGCGTTTATTCTTCACTGGACGGCATTTTTAGGATAAAACTGACGTTTTAGCGAGGAATAGTCACATATTTATTTATTTCTGAGTTTATTAATTTATTTATTTTATCCATATACATATATATTTTATGTACTTTTTGTATGTGATTTATTCTTTTATATTTTTCTTAGCATGCTTTTATATACGGTTTTGTTTATTTATGCATGTGTTTTTATGTTTGGCCACTAGAGGAAGACATTGGACTCTGAATGGCATGTTTTCTCGTTTTAGCACTTGACTGGTTTGTTTTTTTATATAGAGCACTTATATTTAGGCACATTGTTCTATTTATATATCTTTTATGATTATTTATGACTTTTATTCTTATAATTGTATGTTTGTATGATTTAATATTGTGATATTTTTACTTCTTAAACTTTTTAGTCAGTTTTAACCTAATATAATATTTTCTGACAAAACCTGCTGGGCAAAATGGGAAGGAATTATTTTAACTTTTTCTTTTTGCTTTTATATGTTGTTACTTCTTTCTTAAAAATCCCCGGGACTATTAAAAATACCACCTGTGCTAGTGTGAGGGGATCTTTGTTTTACAAAGAGCCCCGCTATATTGTCCCTACACCTAACCCTAACCCTAACCCTAAACCCTAACCCCTAACCCTAACCCTAACCTAACCCTAACCCTAACCCTAATCCTAACCCTAACCCTAACCTAACCTAACCCTAACCCAACCCTAACCCTAACCCTAACCTTAACCCTAAACCCTAACCCTAACCCCACTTACCCTAACCCTAACCCTAGCCCTAACCCAAACCGCTAACCCTAACCTAACCCTACCCGCTAACTGGACACTGCATAGGAAGTGTTTTGGGTGCACTTTACACTTTCGAGTTGGTTTGGTTTAAAGAAACAAACATAGCTCACCAAGGGAAGATGCTAGAAACTAAATTCAAAGTGCATTTTGTGCAGCTTCGCAAGCTGTACTCTCTCCAAGTGTTTAGTAGACCTGCGCTGCTCTGACGGGAAGTTACAGGCAAAATGACGGGGAGAAGTTTAAAGCAAAAAACACTACTTATTACGTCGTGCTTAGCGCTGGATGCTCCATAGGAAGTGTTTTGGGTGACCTTTACACTTTGGAGTTGGTTTGGTTTAAAGAAACAACACAGAGCGATAAGGGAAGTTGCTAGAAACTACCGTCCAAGTGCATTTTGTGCAGCTTCGCGAGCTGTAGTCTCTCCACGTGATTGGTGGACCTGCGCTGCTCTGACGGGCAGTTATAGTCAAAATGACGGTGAGAAGTTTACAGCAAAAAACACTACTTATTACGCAGTGCTTAGCGCTGGACACTGCATAGGAAGTGTTTTGGGTGCACTTTACACTTTCGAGTTGGTTTGGTTTAAAAAAAAAAAAACATAGCGCGACAAGCGAAGATGCTAGAGACGAAATTCCAAGTGCATTTTGTGCAGCTTCGCGAGTTGTACTTTCTCCATGTGTTTGGTGGACCTGCGATGCTCTGTTGGGCAGTTACAGGCAAAATGATGGGGAGAAGTTTAAAGCAAAAAACTACTTATTTTGCCGTGCTTAGCGCTGGACGCTCCATAGGAAGTGTTTTGGGTGCACTTTACACTTTGGTGTCGGCTTGGTTTAGAAAAAAAAAAACATAGAGCGACAAGGGAACATGCTAGAGGCGAAATTCCAAGTGCATTTTGTGCAGCTTCGCGAGCTGTAGTCTCTCCACGTGTTTGGTTGACCTGGGCGGCTCTGACGGGAAGTTACAGGCAAAATGACGGGGAAAAGTTTAAAGCAAAAAACACTACTTATTACGCCGTGCTTAGCGCTGGACACTACATAGGAAGTGTTTTGGGTGCACTTTACACTTTCGAGTTGGTTTGGTTTAAAAAAAAACAAAAATAGCGCGACAAAGGACTAGGCAAAGGTCTGGGGCAAGACCTCACTCCCAACCCACAGGGTACAAGCCACCTGTTTCCGACTGAGAACCATGGCCTCGGAACTGGAGGTGCTGAGTCTCATCCCAGAAGCTTCACACACAGCTGCAAACGGTCCCAGTAAACGCTGAAGGTCACAGCCCGATGAGGCCATCAGGACCATATTGTCTGCCAATAGCAGAGGAAAGATCCTAAGGCCTCCAAACTGGACTCCCTCAATGTCTTGGCTGCGCCTAGAAATTCTGTCTATGAATCGGTGACAAAGGGCAGCCTTGGCGGAGACCACCGTTCACTGGAAACTCATTCTGGAGCCAGGCCTGGGGCAGAGACTCGTAGGAGAGCACCGGGTAGGCCCAGCCCAAAGAAGACCCACCGCCTGCAGAGGCAAGAATGGGGGTACGTTGCTATGCAATTTGGGTGGAAGTCGAGGTGGCCTGGTCTTCGGTGGCCAAATCTGTTACTTTGCCTAGGACAAAATATAAAACAAATAATTTTTTGCATGATACCTCATTGGAACCTATCCCATCTCCTGTCAGGTCACCATGAGGAGAAAACCAATCCTCTACATTGTTAACTTCCTGCTCCCCGTCCTCTTCTTCCTTGGTCTGGACATGCCTTCCTTTATGATATCGGTCACTGGAGGAGAAAAGCTGAGCTTCACGGTCACCGTGCTCCTGGCCGTCACCGTGCTGTAGCTCATTCCCAATGAAATCCTGCCTTCGTCCTCCTACAGGATCCCACTCATTGGTAAGAAGCAAACAACGTTCCACTTGAACTCTTGTGTTTGCGCTCTTCTGCTCCTCCGCAGCCGTCTACTGCATCGGGATCTTTGCTCTGATGCTGCTCAGCCTCTTGGAGACCATCTTGGTGATGCACCTGATGGAGAAAGACAATAAGAGTGTCAACAACATGGATGGGGACGAAAGTGACAACTGCAGCAAACAAGCCAACTTTCAGAACAGAGGTGGTTCAGGAGGCAAACACTACTACTACTACAAAATTATGTCACATATATGCCAGGAGAACACTTTCATGCCATGAAAACACTAAAGATTCTTAAATTACATCATTATATTCTGACACAACTATCCCGTTATAATACCCTGTTGTATTTCAAAAATAGCACAGAGTACATTGAATTCTCAGGGTACTCAATTGAGCGCAATTGGACTGTACAGGGCAGGACTGACATTTTATGTTCTGAGCACCTGAACACTCCAGTTGCAATTGATTGAATGCTTACAATGACCTGGATGAATGAGAATATTCATAGGCAAACATGTTGAATACAGGAAGTGAGCAAATGCACCTGCAATTGTCATGTAGCAGGAAAGGGGTTGGATCAAACAAGCTTGTTCGAACTGTGATGTAGCCATGAAAACACAATATTCTTCAAAAAAGACAACATATTTTGCCACAAAAAGCACAATGTTTTGTCACAATAACATGATGTTGCAATGAAAGCACTGTGTCCCGCAACATAATGCGCTACAGCATCTGCATTTTTTACCATGAAAAAGCAATATTGTATGACAAAAACACCACATTTTGCAATGCAAACACTTTTCTTGCAATGGACACTAACTAATAAACCACTTAAACAAATTCCAAACAATCACACCACATTCTGCTATGAAAAAAACATATTTTGCCATAAAAGCCAGCACTATACTGTATTGCTAGCGTATTTTGCAAAGAAATTACTACACACTAGTGTTTAAAATAATCGCAGTGCAATGTGGCTAACCAGATTGGTCTTTTATTAGTATATTTTTATTTTTACATGGCAAACAAGTTACCAGTAGATGCAGTATATTCTCAGAAAACAAACAAGACCCAGCATTAATGATATGCACGCTCTTAAGGCTGTGCAATTGGCCAATTAGTTGAAAGGGGTGTGGTCAAAAAGTAGCAGTGTTTGCCGATGACTTTCTTGACATTCTTTAACCACATTCCACAATTCATCAACATTTCTTGCTTTTGCTTCACAAACAGCATTTTTGATGTCACCCGACAAGTTCTCCATTGGATGAAGGGGATCTCCGGGGATTGGCCTAGCCATTTCATAACATAAAGATACAGTAAGAAGATGTTGCTGGTTTACTAGTGTGTTTGGGGTGATTGTCTTGTTGAAACAGACATTTCAAGGGCATGCCCTCTTCAGCATAAGGCAACATCATGTATGTTGCCTTATGACCTCTTCAAGTGTTTGGACATATGCAAACTTATCCATGATCCCTGCTATGGGATACATAGTAGGAGAAACATGCCCATATCATGATGCTTCACCGTCTTCACTGTATACTGCGGCTTCAATTCAGAGTTTGGGGGTCGTCTCACAAACTGTCTGCGGCCATTGGACCCAAAAAGAACAATTTTACTCTCATCAGTCCACAAAATGTTGCTCCATTTCTCTTTCAGCTGATGTGTTCTTTTAACATCTTCTGCACATGTCTTTTTTTTTAACAGGAGACTTTGCAGGGGATTCTTCTATATAGATTAGCGTCACACAGAGGTCTTCTGTCACAGTACTTATAGGTAACTCCAGACTGTTCAAAAGTTTTCCCCTCTCCAATCAACTTTTTAATCAAAGTGTGCTGTTCTTCGGAACAATGTGTTGAAGGACCCATTTTCCTCAGCCTTTCAAAGAAAAATGATGTTCAACAAGTGCTGCTTTCATCCTCAAATACGGGCCACCTTAATCACACCTGTTTGCCACACCCCTTTCGACTAATTGACCAATTGCACAGCCTTAAGAGCTTTCATATCATGAATGCTGGGTCTTGATTGTTTTCTGAGAATCTACTGCACCTACGGGTAGCTTGTTTGCCATGTAGCAATTAAAATATACCAAGAACAGTGATTCATGTACTTAGTAATTATTTGTTTGTCTAGTCAGAGAGGGCAGAAGAATAGGAAACGTGCAGCTTCTGGCATCATGAATGCATTTGCTGGACTTGTGGGATTGCGGTCAAATTTGGCGCAGCCCTTCCTCTTATGTACTATTTTTCATCCTTCCATACACATCAAGGAGGACACATCATGATGCTGGCTGGAATCTTCTTCATGCTGCTCTTTGCTGGTGAGGCCGTGCATTCTTCTTTCCTTTATTTGTCTTTTAGTTTCTATTCCGGGCTCAAATTGTTGTGCTTGGCAGCTGGCGTACACGCTCAGAGAGTGTGTGGTTATAATGAGGTGCTGGACCACCTCAATTTGACAGCAGACAACAAATTGTATTCCATGACACGACCCGTCAAAGACTACAGAAAGACAACGGTGGTTTCCTTGGAGGTGATTCTGTACGCCATTCTTGACGTGGTAAGCGGACCTTCTCATGTGTCTCTAGAAATAGGTCGGAATTCATCTATTTATATGTCGGATTTTTTCGAATCAATAACTGAAAGTCCCTGTACTGATATTGTAATTGTTTGTTGAAAAAGTGCTGAAAATAAAAAGTATAATTAAAAGCAAATATTTAAATATCAGATATAAATTCTGAAATAGAGAGGAAAATGTACTGTACAGTAAAACAATGCTATTAAATAGTGTGGGCCAACCCAAATTGTGTCCAGCTAATTGTGTTTATAGTTAAAAAAAAGTCAAATAAAAAGAATGGAGTTTTTAAAAAACAATAAATTAAATGATTTTGAATAACACATAAAATCCTGAAATTATGGGGGAAAATACAGTAATACAAGAAATAATGTAATTATCTGGTTTGACCCAACCCAAATTTTGTCCATGTAATTAGGTTAATAATCTACAGTATAAAATATATAATATATAATTAATATATAACAATATAGATAAATAATATGTAAATACACTTTAAAAATGATAATAAAGATAATATACAGTATTATTCCAGTTTCAAAAACAAGAAAATAATGACTAATAATAATAATAATAATAATAATACAATACAAATAATGCAATGTGGTGCAATCCATGTAATTGTAATACATAATAATCAGTATACCATACAGTATACAAAGCTGAGAAATATATCATGTAGCGTATCCAGCATATTAAAAGCCTTAAAATCATTTTGCGGTTTCAGGCAGGAGGCTTTTAAAAGCAACAATTGGTGGTTTGGATGAATAATTAAGCGAGGCTGGAAGAAGCCATTAATGTGTTTACTTTTGCCCGACTGGTGCCGGGAAATCCAAAGCTTTTTTTGTAGTCATTTTTGACATAATTGAAGTTGGAAATGTTTGAACTTTTCCGTGTTTTCCCTGCAGAGAGAGATTGACCAGACCTTCATTCCTTACGTTTGGATTTTCACGGTCCCTTAAATCCACTTTTTACTCCCACTCAAATTTTTCTATCAATTTTGAAGATTTTTATAGTCTTATTTCCTGCACAGACTTGGCAGAATGATCACATCGTCTGGCATCCAGAGGACTTTTGTGGAATTGAGAGCGTCCATCTTCCCACTGACGTCTTATGGAAGCCAGATCTCACCATTGAAGAGATGTAAGACCAAAAGATGTATGGTTCAGACCAAACGTATGAAAAAGAAACTTGGTGTGGTCCGTTTAGTGTTCCCACTGCTATTTTTGTAATGAAAAACCTTAAAACTGGAAAAAAGGACATATTTGCAACAAAAACATAATTTTGCAATGTAAACAACGTATAATGACACTATTATGCTATCTTTTCAGATGCATATTTTCTGCAATGGAAATGCAGTTTTTTTTGTAATATACTAGTGACATAATGTCATGATAACACTTGACACAAAAACATATATATATATATACACATTTTGTCATAAAGAAACTATATTTTGTCAGGATAACACAATATCCATGAAGGCAACTTATTTCAGCAAAGGCAATGTGATATTTGCTATTTTGCATTGGAAACATTATATTTTACCACAAAACCACATTTTCTCCTAAATCTCTACAGTAGTGTTCCAAATAAAAGCAGTGAAATGGGTTTAACCAGAAGAAATACTGTTAGTAGTATATTTTTATTGCTACATGGCAAACAAGTTACCAGTATGCGCAGTAGATTCAGCACTTGTTGAACATCATTTCTCTTTGAAAGCCTGAGGAAAATGGGTCGTCAAGACATTGTTCAGAAGAACAGCGCACTTTCGTTAACAAGTCGATTGGACAGGGGAAAACCTTTGAAAAGGTGCAAAAATTGTTTGTCTGTTCAGCTTAAATGATCTCCAATTCCTTAAGATGGAGAGAAAAAAACAGTGACGCGTGGCAGAAAATGGAAGACAACTATCAAAATGGATGGAAGAATAACCAGAATGGGAAAGGGTCAGCCAATGATCAGATCCAGGATGATCAAAGACAGTCTGGAATTACCTGTAAGTACTGTGACAGTTAGAAAACGTCTCTGTAAAGATAATCTATTTACATGAACCCCCCGCAAAGTCCCTCTGTTGAAAAAAGGCATGTATAAAAAACCAAATATTAGTTTAGACATTCACAGGATTGCCAAATCTTAGAAACAAAAAAGTTTGTACAAAATAGTTTTGTGTTTGTAAATCCAACGGCAGACACTGCTATTTTTTGACCACACCTCTTTCAACTAATTGACCAATTGCACAGCCTCACGAGCGTGTATATCACGAGTGCAGTGCTGGGTCTTGTTTATTTTCTGAGAATATACTGCACCTACTGGTAACTTGTTTGGCATGTAGCAATAAAAATATACTAATAACAGTACTTCATCTGGTTAGTCACATTGCACTGCTATTATTGTGAAAACTACTGAATATTGTGTCATGATGACTTTGTTACCAAAACACACGTTGCCCTAAATCACCACTTGCAGTGAAAATACTGTACTATTCTTTGCTACGAAAACATTGTATTCTAACCTATCTTGCAACCAAAAAACATTTATGCTATTGTTTGGAATGAAAACAAAAACTCTGTTTTAAAAAATATTTGCTGAATAATGTCACAATAACAAAAATTAGTATTTGCCACAAAACCAGCTTTGCAACGAAAACTCTATATTTTCTTTGCATAACACAATATCCATGAAAACAACTATTTTCTTTGCAAAGGCATGATATTATGTGTACATTTGCAAGGAAAACGCGATAATTTGCATTGCAAACATGATATTTTACCACAAAAACATGCATTTTGCAGTGAGAAAAGCACACTTTACCCCAAAGGAGCTACATTGTGTCATAAAAACAGTATATTTGCTAGGAAAACGCAATCATTTGCATTGAAAACATGATATTGTACCACAAAAACTTGCATTTGGCAGTAAAAAAATAAACACAAAAAACATTTGTCCCCAAAGGAACTACATTGTCATGATAACATATTTGCTAGGAAAACAATTATTTAGTCACAAAAACACCATTTTGCAACAAAAATAATAATTAATAAATGAACCGTCCCAGCAGTGCAAACACACCCGAGTTCATTTAACAGAACCAAACAAGTGAACACACCCACAAAAACCTTCTCATCAAAGTTCCTGAACCCAGATATTTGTGGTGTGCCACGCAGGATTGAGAAGGACAAGGCCCCCCCTAGCCCACACCTCACTATCTTCAGCAACGGCCAGGTCCAGGTCCAGAACGACCAGGTGCTGCTCAGTACCTGCCGGATTTACATACACCAGTTCCCCTTCGACCAGCAGAGCTGCAACCTCTCCTTCAAGTCTGTGGTCCACCCCGGTGAGAAAATCCTCAAGCAGACGCCAGCCTCCCAATCATAAAAACCTCACCACCTCACTTCCTGTCTCAGCCCAGGAGATCCAGCTGCTTCACTCCTTGAGCTCGGCAGAGGCCACCAGGTGGTCCTTAGAGGTGATGCGCACGCAGTACCAGTGGCTCTTCATGGGCATGACCGTCGCCAACAACACCGTTAGTGTGTTTGGCATCGAGCAGGACATGATTGTTTACACTGTGAGAATTCGAGTAAATTTCTTCTAGCATGATGTTCATTTAAGGAACCTTCCGCACATGCTCCATGTTGGCGATTGTGTCCCAGATCACCATGAAGAGGAGGCCGGTGCTCTACATCATTAACTTCCTGCTCCCCGTCCTCTTCTTCCTGGGTCTGGACATGGCCTCCTTCCTGATGTCGGACACCGGAGGTGAAAAGCTGAGCTTCAAGATCACTGTCCTGCTGGCCGTCACGGTCATGCGGCTCATTCTCAACGAAATCCTGCTGTGCTCCTCCAACAAGATTCCACTCATAGGTGAAGCGGTCAGAAACTGGCAGGAGAACACAGTCGCTGACTTGTTTGCCCTCATGGATGCCGTCTCCTGCTGTCCTCAGCTATCTACTGCATTGGCATCTTTGCGCTGATGCTGCTCAGCCTCCTGGAGAGCATCGTGGTGATGTATTTGATGGAGAAAGATGGCGACTGTGAGGACACCAAGGCCGGCAGACAGCAGAGCTTGCTCGAGGACGCTAACAGACAGGCAGTCTGTGAAGGAGGTGGGTCCAAATTGCCATAGAGATGTGGAGGGTGTGACAAATACTCATCTTTGGTTTGCAGAAAACAAGAAACGGACACATTGTGCATGCATATGCAACGTTCCTGCTGATGAAAATCAACCAGCACTGATGAAGGTCTTGATTACTTCAGTGTTGAGACTTAAATGAGGCAAGTAATCGTCAATCTCATCAATAACCACCTCCAATCTTTTCAGGAGGCCAGGACTGTGGAAAAGCTCTCAGAGGAGACGAGGGAGGCGATGAAGAAGCTGAAGCTGCTCCTCTGTTACATGAAAGAAGATGGCAAGAAGTCAGGCTACTGGACCAGAGTCACAGTTAAAATCAACAGGATCTTCTTCATCTTCTATGTTGTGGCCGTGTCTGTGTTTTGGGGTGTTTTATGTTCTCTCTGGAAGACCAATGGCGATAAATAAGTCAGTGCATGTAAACGCATGGTGTTGCTATTTACAGTAGTAATTGATGTACTTTAGCAGTGCAGCATGGGAGAAAAGTTCTCTGCTCTATGAATTAAATCAAATAACTTTATTTATAAAGGGCTTTACAAAGCAATACGCACACACACCTACCCACAGGATTCAAATATGGCTGCCTGTTGTGGCGGTAATCCCAGAACCAGTCGGTGGACGCCAGTGGTTAGGGATGCCGTCAAGCTGAAGAGGGAGTCCAGAGTCCGGAGGCAACTGACAGGTATCGGCGGGCCAAGGGGTCTGCGGCTCTGGCGGTCGCTGAGGCAAAAACTCGGACATGGCAGGAGTTCGGAGAGGCCATGGAAAACCAGTTCCGCATGGTTTCAAAGAGATTCTGGACCAGGAGGGGGAGGGAGTGCACGGTCAACACTGTGTATGGTGGGGATGGTGTGCTGCTGACCTCGACGTGAGATGTTGTGGATCGGTGGAAGGAATACTTTGAAGACCTCCTCAGTCCCACTGAGGAAGCAATGCCTGGGGACTCTGTGGCTGGTTCTTCTATATCTGGGGCTGGGGTTACCAAGGTAACCAAGGTAACCCCAGCCCAGCTATACCCCCTGGGTTGGGAGTGAGGTCTTGCCTCAGGTGAAGGAGTTCAAGTATCTCGGGGTCTTGTTCACGAGTGAGGGACGGTCGGAGCGTGAGGTCGACAGACGGATCGGTGCAGCATCTCCAGTAATGCGGTCACTGTACCGGACCGTCGTGGTGAAGAGAGAGCTGAGCCGGAAGGCAAAGCTCTCTGTTTACCGATCGATCTACGTTCCCACCCTCACCTATGGTCATGAGTTATGGGTCATGACCGAAAGAACGAGATGGCGGATACAAGCGGGGGAAATGAGTTTCTTCCGTAGGGTGGCTGGACTCACCCTAAGAGATAGGGTGAGGAGCTCGGCCATCCGGGAGGAGCTCAGATTAGAGCCGCTGCTCCTTCACATCGAGAGGAGCAGGTTGAGGTGGCTCGGGCATCTAGTCCGGATGCCTCCCGGGCGCCTCCCTGGTGAGGTGTTTCGGGCGTGCCCAGTCGGGAGAAGGCCCCGGGGAAGACCTAGGACACGCTGGATGGACTATGGATCACAGCTGGCCTGGGAACGCCTTGGTGTCCTCCCGGTGGAGCTGCAAGAGGTTGCCGGAGACCGGGAAGTCTCGACTTCCCTACTGAGACTGCTGCCCCCACGACCCAGACCCAGATCAGTGAAAGAAAATGGAATGGAATAGGTCACCAAGGTGGTCAAAAAGCTCCTCGGTGGGAAGGATGACATCTGCCCGGGGTTCCCTTAGGCCCGGAATGCTGTGGCCGTGTCTTGGGTGACACGACTCAGTAGCATTGCATGGACATCAGGGGCAATGCAGATTGGCACACCAGGGGGAGGGTGTGTATCGTGCGATACACTCCTCAGCCTTCCTAGTAAGGTCTATTCAGGGGTTTTGTAGAGGATGATCCACTGGATATTTTAATCTCGGATTCAGGAGGAGCAGTGTGGTTTACATCCTGGTCATGGAACTGTGGACCAACTCTATACTCACGGCAGGGTGCATTTTTGATTTAAAATAATAATAATAATAATAAATAAAATGCCTCTTAATGGATGTGATCTATTTTCCACCGTCTCATTAGGATTTGTTTTTGTTTTCCAAGCCTTTTTTTCTCCTGGGGTTCATTCCAACTAATTTTTACTGTAGTGAGTCCGCCGAGACGCGCAGGGGCGCTGCTCGCTGCGACGCCTCCACTCTGCGAGTTAACCAGTGACGTGGATTTTCATTCAGTGTCAGGGTTGCGCCACGAGATTCAACCAGCAGCCTTCCTGAAAATCCCATTCCCTTACATTAACACGCAGGACACGGAAGAAAAGCGGAACGGCTTCGTTTCCCTCCTTTTGTTTCGTTTCGGTTTCGTGTCCGCGCGCGGCAGGCAGGATGAGTAAGAACAGCAAGGGACTCCATTTAAAGGATAAAATCACCGACAATGAAATGGACCTGAGCCTGTGCAACCTCGGCGAGGTGCCCGTCAAGGAGCTGGTGAGTGCCGCCCCGTAATGTCCGTGTGCTTGCTTATGAAGTATATTTAGGTATATTAATGTATCCCCCTGTGCCTGACAGGCTCTCTTCCCCAAAGCGACTTCCCTGGACCTGTCCTGCAACAACCTGACGTCCCTGCCTGTAAGTACACACACAAACCCCAAGTGACGTCCTTTGGAGGAGCTGAGCAGGTTCAAGTGATTTGAAAGGCATTTTAAAGGATGACACATACTGTATGGGCACTGGATAATGATGGACTGGGAGCCACGGTGTAGCCTTTGGCCTGGTCGTCAGGCTGGCAGGCTGGAGAAGCCGCTTCTACGTGATCCACACTTCTCACCTGTGCTGGTCTTCACCTGTCGGCGCTGAGCATGAGCCGATATAATAACTTTGGGCAAAATGTATAGTAATTATGGATGTCCTGATGCACATTTGTTGGCTTCCGATAGGATTTTCTCATAGTCTTGGCCTTCTGATCTGGTTCTGATCCTTTTTTTATCTAAATAAGAAAGATTTGTCACGCACATGAACTTGTGGAGCTGAATATGGTTATTAAAATAGCATTAAAATAATGCAACCAAACTATTATAATGATTGTTATTATTTTGCCTTTTGCCTCTGTGAGTCACATCCATCCAATAAAAGATAAAACTGAAAAAAAAAGGGGCCTGCAAATACTGTATACCGTGTTGATCCAGGCTGATGTTTAGTGTGCGGGCTGTAGAGGGCGGTGGTGGTCCGCATGCTGCTTTTAGCGAGTCAAGTGCAGAGAACGGGGTCACCAGGGTTATGTCTTGTGAGAGCTACTTTTGCCAAACAAAAATGGTCAAGAGCTACTCATTTTTGTAACATTTATTTTCTTAGCTTATTTCACCCCAACCAAAACCGAATATGATTGTTTTACCAGAACATTAACAACATGTTGGTACCTCCCACAATATTAAGTAAAAACCCGAATGAAACGGTGGCTTGCGGGCACCTCAGGTGGCCGTGGAGGGCTACGCGTTGGTAACCCCTGGCGTAGAAAAAGATAACTAGGAAGTGGATTGTTTTTTTTTTGTTTTTGTTTTTTTTCAGGAAGTGGAATGTCTGCTCGAAGGAGTGAGTGCTCTGTGTTGACATGCAAATAAATGGCCAACTGAATTACAGCCATTCTGACGTGGAATTATTCAGACGCCAGTACAATACGTTACGGGTAGAACTAAACATTTGAGGTGGTTATGCATCCATTTGTGGTGGGATTTAGAATACATGATTTTTTTCAGACAAAATTGCTTCAACAAAATAGTAAATTATTGACAGTAACAACCAGCTGTTAGTGCAGCGCTTCCCGTGCGAGCTCCCGGCACCATGACAGAGGAGTCCGGGCACAGTTAAGGAAGTCTACCATGTAACTACGGAGAAACTAACTTCACCACGGTACCCCGCCGACATGTCTGCGTGGTGGTGGTGTTCTTTTGGTTGGGAGGAGTCGAGTGGCAACTGGCTTTGAGGTGTGGCATAGCTGCTTAGGCTGCTACCCCCGCGACCCAACCTCGGATAAGAAACGAAAGAAGATGGATGGATGGATAGAAACCTAGCTGTGACTTGGCGGAGCATTTTCTTTTTAATAATAAGCCCGAAAATGTACAAAATTGCGGGGCCATGAATGCTAAAGCATTGATGTGAAGGGATTAACTGGGTTTGATATTGGGATTGGCAAATATGAAATTACTTGTAAGTACAGTACAAGTATAGTATAAATTAAGAATTAAGTCTACATGCTGACCCCTAGGCCACAGTGCAGCCCTCAGTGATTAATTGATTATCCAATTAATCAACAGCTACCAGAGGTATTATGTTTGCGTTTTAGGCAAAACAAGATCTTCACAAACATCATCTTTGACTTGGAAAAACAGTGATGGACCAAATCACTTACTGCTTGTTTGGTTCTCATTGATTTGGTCCATCTCCTAACCAATCAAGTAAATCGAATGAAAAGATCCAAGCTCCAGATTAATCGACTAAGAAAATAATCATTAGTTGCATCTTTAGTATCAAATGCAATGCTCATTGGTTGTTCTTTTTATTTGAAGTTCTGCTCCAAAAATCTGTTTTTGCCTCACAGAGTGTTGTTGTCTTTCCACAAAGTCGGAGTTCTGCAACCTGACCCACTTGGTGAAAGTGGACCTGAGTAAAAACCAGCTGACCTGTTTACCGGATGACCTGGGCAGCCTGGTCAATCTTCAGCACCTGGACCTGTACAACAACAAGCTGAGCGTCCTGCCTGTTAGCTTCTCTCAGCTGCGGGTCCGTACCAAATTTGTGTACAGTTTCTTAGCCAACACCTCGCTTGACACCAGCTCCGACGCGGCCAATGATTGTTTGACTTTTTCTTTTGCTCTGAAAAGAGTCTGAGGTGGTTGGACCTGAAGGACAACCCTCTGGAGGTCAACCTGGCTAAAGCGGCGGGGGATTGTCTGGATGAGAAGCAGTGCAAGCAGTGTGCCGGCAGGGTAAGAAAAAAGATGGAGGCATAACCCGGTTGCACCCTAGCAGCTATTAAGCAACCAATGATTGTCTGGCAGGTTCTGAAACACATGCAAACGCTTCAGGAGGAGGCCGACCGTGCGCGGGAAAAGCGCCTTTTGAGGGAAAAAGGTGAGAAACCAAGGATGCAATGCAAATATCCCAGTATAGGTAGGTACTGTAAAGACGAACCTGTCATAGATGTCCTACACCAGGGGTCTCAAACTTGCGTCCCGCGAGCAAATACGATATTTTGTGGCCCCCACCTTAATATGAAAGTTGAATGTTAGTGCGGCCCTTGAGTTTTATATTAATGGCACTTTTTACAGTGTTGTGTGCAGAGCTGACAAATTTACCAATCACGGCGGGGTATATGGCTCTCAAGGGTGTGACATCGACCGGGCTTGATGCAAGCAGAGAAACATTTTTCAATGAGTGAAAAATTGATCATTTTGAGAATTTTAAATATAATATATAAATATTAGTTTTGCACACGTCTTTACTCCGGTGTCCTTGTTTCTTATTTTGTGTAAAAAATACAAAACAATGTTTGACAAGATTGGATTAAAAAAAAAAAAAAGTTTTAATATAAATTACACGCGAGCCGTGTGCCAAGGCTGCGGCCCATCCTCAGTCATGCGCTACCTGCAGCGGCCCCAAGGTAAGTTGGAGACCCTAGTCCTACAGGCATCCCCCATGATGGATCTCCGCCCCCTATTGGCTGCGATCGGTTAGTACACTTCCAATTCCCAAAACTGTTTACCACTCACAACCGTCTGTTTCTTTCTTTGTGGTGACACCATCTCCCATCAGAGCTGGAGAAGAAGAAGGAGGCTAAGCAGAGGCAGAGGGAGGCCCGGCAGAAGGAGGCCCGCAAGCAGGAGAAGGCCGAGGAGAAGGAGAAGAGGCGGAAGGAGTACAAGGCTCAGATGGCTGCCGCCACCGCCCAGGAGCAACAGAAGAAGAGGAGCGAGGAGAAGAAGAGCAAGAAGAAGAACGGACAGGCGTTTGGTGAGTTGTTTGTCATATTTCAACATGCTCGGCACGGTCCATGTAGGCCACGAGTCCACCTTCTGTCGCTCTTTGGTTACTCCAGACAAAAAGAAGGTGGCGGAAGCGGCGTCCAAACCTTGGCAGTCTCTCCTCAGCCTCTTCTTCAAGCTCCTCGTCCTCCTGCTGCTCGGACTGGCCGGTGCCGCCGCTGCCTGCCGGCTGACGGACCTGCGTCAGGAGGAAGTGTGCTTGCCGCTCAACGTTGCAGTGGACCGGGGTCTGTCCTGGGCTCGGGAGAAGGAGGGCGTGGTCAGACAGCTGCTCTACGACCTATCCACTGCGGCCAAGGACTTCCTGGAATCCACGCAAGCGTCCAAAAGCTAAATGCGTTGTTTTCCGCTTTGAATCCTGCGATTTTTAAAACTCACTCAGTGCCAGACTTTTTTTTTTCAGTCATAGCCTCACTGCCAAATGTGTTCGGCCATTTTGACAGATTTTTCAAGGCCCATGCATTATTATGTACTATGACTATGCAAACACAAAGACCACCATTAGAATGAGAAGACGCTTATCTTTCATCAGGAAATAAATTAGTTTTTCCATTCTTAAATAATCAGCCGTTGAATAAAATAACCTTTCACCAAAAATTCATGTTTCTCAAAATTCTGAGACAAAAAAAAACACAGAGCTTTGACCGTAATATTTTAAAGAGTGGTTTCATTCTCTACGGCCAGAAAAAGAAATAAGGTGGCTTTTTTGCCCTTTTGATGTCAAAATAATATTTTGAATCTGTTTACAAATACATGAGAGTATGTAACGGATTCCAGCCAGTGCGGCTGAGCAGGTGAACTTTGGTATACATCACTCCCTGCCTTAAGAGCTGCGCTGAAGACCCGGTTGGTAACTTGGGCTTTTGGCCGAATGGTCAGCGCTTTCACGTCCACTTATGAAGGTTGTGTGTTCAATCCTCGGTGCGGGCAGGGCCGGTTACAAGTATACGCTTTACAATTGGCTTAAACGTGTGGGTACTTTTGCTTTAAGAATTATTATATAAACATCTCAATGTCACTAAGACGACATATCAGAGTAACGGATTTCAAAAGAATAAAAATATGCATATTTTCCGTTAAAAAAATTGCAATTAAAAGTAAGAAAAAACTTTTGTCAGTGAAACACAGGGATGTGTGGGGTCATTTGTGGGGCCAGCATGCCTGAGGCCCCACAAATGAGTAAATGTGCCCCCCACCTCTTTTAAGCGGGAGAAGGTGGGAGATATTGACAAATAGACCTGAAAATATTCTATAAATATTTGAGATTAACACAAACACGTCGGTCTGTGGGTTTAGGTCGCTGCAGTACTTTAAACCGCCGCATGGTGGCAGTAGCGCCCCATGCGTGCAATTAAAAGGCAATAACGTGGTTCTGTTTTTTCATGGCGTGCTGGATCCTCTTTAATGGCGACTGTAAATCCCAATAATAATAATAATTACCTCCGCCGAGGAGGTAATGGAATGATCCAGGAATTTTATGTAGGATTCTTTAACATTGCAATATAGGAGCATTTTTGACCATTTGTGCATGTAACTCAAAACAAAAAATCAAAAGTTTCCAACGTGTACAAAATATCAAGGATTGATCCAGATAATGGATTATTGCCGGATGCTATGATCCAAAATATGAAAAATAAGGGATCTTGGGAATTGGACTTGTATGTATGAAGTCATGTATATGAAATGAATGTAAATGGAAATGATTTTGGTGTGAATAACAATATGGGGGGACTAAGACGCTTGGCGGAGGTCTGCGCTCTCCAAGTGCTTTTCTGGTTGTTTTTGCTTCTTTTGTTGATGTTCCTGCTGGTTGCTGGCAGTCAGTCACAATGTGGCGCACGCTGCCAGCAATTACGCCTGAAGTTTCACTCTGTATGGTTGCACTGGCAGAGGCCCACCATTGGGAGGATTAATGAACGCGCCTGCAGAGATGCCACACCATCCATCAGCTTGTGATCGGTGCAGTTAGTAGCCCCCTCCCCAACAGCCATCCCATACAGGCCCAGGTGTCACGGCTGTGTTTCCAACCATAGACTCTTACCAAACAGCCTACTGGTCATTTCTCCCATGTATCATGATCTAGAGGAATCATTTCCCTCAACCCTGTTACTGTAGATATCTCCTTTACGTTTAATCCAAAATGACAGAACAGCAAATTTCCCCCCACGCCAGAGACAGGGGATGCGGGATGAAAAAGGTGCTCACAGTTTGGTTTAAAAACTCAAACCATCTTCTGTAGAGTTGATAGAGTGCACAGTGTGGTGGCGGCAAAGGGGTTGCCGTGGCAACTGAGCGACAACACAGGCTGATCTTATTTCATTGAGAGGAGTGCGTTGTCGGGGCAAAGGCGCAATTTGCCTTACACTGACCTTCATGACAAATGTGCCAGGTGGTCACGTTAATCTACAGTAGTGTTCAAAAAAATAGCAGTGAAATACGGGGACACCTTTATCTGTAACACGGCAGATTCATTTGGGGTATCTAATGTTCTCGTTCTGAGTGCTGGTACAGTATTGTGCAAAATAATAGCAGTGCAATGTGACTAACCAGACCAAGTACTGTTATTAGTATATTTTTATTCTCTACATGGCAAACAAGTTGCCGGTAGGTGCAGTAGATTCTCAGAAAACAAGACCCAGCATTCATGTTATGCCCGCTCTTATGGCTGGGCAATTGGCCAATTAGTTGAAAGGGGCGTGTTCCAAAAAGAACAGTGTGGCATCCAATCAGTGATCAATGTAGTGAAAAATCAGTTGTTAATAAGGTGATCCCTATATAAGGATGAAAGCAGCACTTGATGAACATCATTTCTCTTTGAAAGCCTGAGGAAAATGGATCCTTCAAGACATTGTTCAGAAGAACAGCATACTTTGATTAAACAGTTGATTGGAGATGGGAAAACCTGTGAAGAGGTGCAAAAAGTTTTTGGCTGTTCAACTAAAATGATCACCAACCAAAGACAGGTGGCAAAATGGAAGACAACTATCAAAATGGATGGAAGAATAACCCACAATGGCCAAGGCTCAGCCAATGAGCAGTTCCAGGATGATTAAAGACAGTCTAGAGATACCTGTAAGTACTGTGACAGAAGACGTCTATGGGAGTTAAATAGTTAATTTTGGGTCCAAGGGCCACAGACAGTTTGTGAGACGACCCCCAAACTCTGAATTGAAGTTACAGTACACAGTGAAGCATCCTGATTTGGGCATGTTTCTCCTACTATTTATCCCATAGCAGGGATCATGGATGAGTTTGCATATGTCCAAATACTTGAAGAGGTCA
Source organism: Oostethus manadensis (assembly GCA_024372805.1). Taxonomy (NCBI): domain Eukaryota; kingdom Metazoa; phylum Chordata; class Actinopteri; order Syngnathiformes; family Syngnathidae; genus Oostethus; species Oostethus manadensis. The sequence goes on from QODF01000257.1 coordinate 32,596, forward strand.
TGTTGCCTTATGCTGAAGAGGACATGCCCTTGAAATGGCTGTTTCAACAAGACAATAACCCCATACACACTAGTAAACCAGCAACATCTTCTTACGTTCTTATGTTATGGAGGGGCCAGCCCGATCCCCGGACCTTCATCCAATGGAGAACTTGTGGGGTGACATAAAAAATGCTGTTTGTGAAGCAAAAGCAGGAAATGTTGATGAATTGTGGAATGTTGTTAAAGAATGTTGGAGTGGAATAACAGCTGAAAGGTGCCACAAGTTGGTAGAGTCCATGCCACACAGATGTGAAGCACTTATAACAAAAACTAAATATTACTTTAGTCATTCACAGGATTGCCAAATCCTACAAACAAAAAAGTTTTGAGTGTGTAAAGTCAACAGCAGACACTGCTATTTTTTGAACACGCCCCTTTCAACTAATTGGCCGATTGCACAGCCTTAATGGCGTACATATCATGAATGCTGGGTCTTGTTTGTTTTCTGAGAATATACTGCACCTACTTGTAGCTTGTTTACCATGTAGCGATAAAAATATACTAATACAAGTGATTCATCTGGTTAGTCACGTTGGACTGCTATTATTTCGAACACTACTGTATCTGCACACACAACCATCCATCCATTTTCCTCCGCTTATCCGGGTCCGGGTCGCGTGGGGAGCAGCTTCAGTAGGGAAGTCCAGACTTCCCGGTCTCCGGCGACCTCTTCCAGCTCCATCGGGAGGACACCAAGGCGTTCCCAGGCCAGCTGTGAGACATAGTCCCTCCAGCGTGTCCTAGGTCTTCCCGGAGGCCGTCTCCCGACTGGGCATACCCGAAACACCTTACCAGGGAGGCGCCCAGGAGGCATCCGGACTAGATGTTCGAGCCACCTCAACTGGCTAATCTCGATGTGAAGGAGCAGCGGCTCTACTCTGAGCTCCTCCCGGATGGCCGAGCTCCTCACCCTATCCCTAATGGTGAGTCCAGCCACCCTACGAAGAAACTCATTTCCGCCGCTTGTATCCGCGATCTCATTCTTACGGTCATGACCTATAACTCATGACCATAGGTGAGGGTGGGAACGTAGATCGATCGGTAAACAGAGAGCTTGGCCATCCGGCTCAGCTCTCTCTTCACCACGACGGTCCGGTACAGCGACCGCATTACTGCAGATGCTGCACCGATCCGTCTGTCGGTCTCGCGCTCCAACCTTCCCTCACTCGTGAACAAGAACCCGAGATACTTGAACTCCTCCACCTGAGGCAAGACATCACTCCCAACCCGGAGGGTACAGTCCACCCGTTTCCGACTGAGAACCATGGCCTCGGATTTGGAGGTGCTGAGTCTCATCCCAGAAGCTTCACACTCAGCTGCAAACGGACCACATCGTCTGCAAATAGCAGAGACGAGATCCTAAGGTCACCAAGCTGGACTCCCTCAACACCTTGACTGCGCCTAGAAATTCTGTTCATGAAGATTATGAACAGAATCGGTGAGAAAGGGCAGCCTTGGCGAATGCCAACGTTCAACGGAAACAAGCTTGACTTACTGCTGGCAATGCCACAGTCAGGACCCTTTCCCCAGCCCTAAGACGTAGGGAAATAACCCTCTCGTTTACTGGGGATGACTCCAACACAGAGGCACCAAGCCGGGGGGCTAATAATAAACCCACACCAGCTCGCCGCCTCTCCCCTGCGGCAACTCCAGAGAAGAACAAGGTCCAGCCCCTCTCAAGGAATTTGGTTCCAGAGCCCAGACTGTGGGTTGAGGTGAGTCCGACTATATCTAGTCGGAATCTCTCCGCCTCTTCCACAAGTTTGGGCTCCTTACCCACCAAAGAAGTGACATTCCATGTCCCAAGAACCAGATTTGGCCGCCGAAGACCAGGTCGTCCGGACACCCGCCCTCGACCACTGCCCAAATCACACAGCACCAGACCCTTATGCTTGCCCCTGCAGGTGGTGGGACTGCGGGGGGGAGTTCCCGTGTGCCTTCTTCGGGCTAGGCCCAGCCAGGTCCCACGGGTGAAGACCTGGCCACAAGGCGCTCGCCTGCGAGCCCCTCCCCCAGGCCTGGCTCCAGGGTGAGGCCCCGGTATCCCAAGTCTGGGCGAGGTGCAGTCACTCCTCATGTTGTTCGTCATAGGGGTCTTCTGAATCACTCTTAGTCTGGCCCGTCACCTAGAATGTGTTTGCCTTGGGAGACCCTACCAGGGGCATAAAGCCCCCTACAACATAGCTCCTAGGATCACTCGGGCACTCAAACCCCTCCACCGCGGTAAGGTGGTGATTAACGGAGGGGCACACACAACCAGGACATTAGATACACCAAATGAAACAGATAAAGGTGTCCCCATATTGCACTGCTCTTATTTTGAACACTACTGTAGATTAACGTGACCGCCTGGCACATTTGTCATGAAGGTAATTGTAAGGCAAATTGTGCCTTTGCCCCACTAAAAGTACCCCACTTTGTTTGGTTTCAGTTGTGCAGAGCTGCACTGCATGCCCTTGACATAATCTGACACACACACACACACGCGCAGACACACACACCTGCCTATCTACCAGGTAACTGTCCAGGAGAAGCGAGGGATGGAAATAGATGTGGCACAAACGTCCCTTTAGTTTTGTGACAAATGAGCTGGGCTGTCTCCCAAAGGTGGGCCCCCTCTCCTTGTCCCACTTTCCTCTATTTCTGTTATGTAGCCCAAAGAAGTTCACCAAAGAACCGCCGGTTGTGGACTGAGTTTGTGCGCCTATTACTGTGTCCCATTTTATGCTTTGCAGGCATCCTATTCTGGTGTCCTTGCTGGTATTTACTGTCTGTGTGTGTGCATGTGTGCGTGTGTGTGTGGACAGCTGTGTCATCGTCGACGAGTAAACAGCAGATGCCCGGTACCCGAACGCCTCACCTTGCCAGAAGTGAGCAGCCATCTTTCCGTCTCCCAGCCTGCGGGACTCAGGTGTGTACATCGCTGTTGTCTTGTAAACCCGCCGACCTTTGGGCTCGACCTTTTGCGTGGCATCTAATGAGGCAGGAATGCCTTCTGAGACCACTCCTTATAAAAGGAAAGTCACCTACCACCAACCCTCCTTTGCACGTTACGACAGGACAGCAACAACGCTGCGTACGCTATAAATAGACCGTGGATCCAAAACCCTTAAAAAATTTGGCAAGGCCGAATGTGCACTGGATAGATTTTATTATGTACGGCTGCACAACCAGTCTGATTGACCAGCACTGTCAATAATATGTTGTTTATTGTGCTTGCAATTTCCACTGGAAGCGCTGAGTAATCTTTCTAATATCTCGGTTAGTCATAGAAGACCACCAAAATAATAGAAACACCTTCAACATGATGCTGCTTAGCCAAGAGAGGATCCATCATGGTGATAAAAAAGCTAACAAATTGTACAAATGTACCTAAAAACTAGGGCTGTCAATCGCTTAATATATTTGACTGCTATTAATCGCATTTTGTCCATTGTTAACTGATAATTAATCACAATTAATCGCAAGCAAAATAAGTTTAATATAATAAGCAGGGATGTAAATCTATTTGTGGTAAACAGTTTGAGTTGCAACTATGAGAACTACATCACGTTTTATGTAAAGGGATATCAGTGTTGGATATATGCGCTATTATGTTACTCAAAAATAATTACAGTTAAAAATCCCCACAGTTTTTGTATGTTAATTGTGAGCGACTATTTGTCCCACTGTTTGATGGTCCTTGAACACACTACTATGACTACTCTACTATATCTGTACCATTTCTCCCTTCACTTCATATTTGCTCTCAAATGCTGAATGCATAAAGGTAAAATCTGATGACATTATTGAGTGCTAATGTGCATATTTGTGGTACACAACCTCCCTCAAACACCAACTCTAGGTGGATGGTGGTATTAATGTAGTAGTTTTTAATTTGATGTTGTACCTGTCATAGCCTAAATAGCACAATCCTTACTAAATAAGACAAATTAGATTTTTATAATGTACATACAATTGCTATGATGCTAGTGTCAATGGCGCAGCATTTGCTGATAGCTCTCATCAGCCAGCAGCTAGCAGCTCCTACCCCGAAATTTAGCTGGCAGTTCAAAGCAAAATGAGAGTGGGCTCGCATATGGAAACACTTGTTGGTTGGAACACTTGTGGCGATAAAAAAACAATGCCAGTAACTCCCCTCTTCTCCCACAGGCGACGTACTTTGTGACAACTCAAGTCACAGTGACACAAATAAATTGTTGGTAATTTGCCAGAGATTTGAAGCTATTCTCGCCATTCAAAATACCTTTTTCTTTGCCCATTTCTGCTCAGTATTTGGTTCCGCTTTAAACTGCACGCAAAACTGCTGCTGCGGTTCCTCAATTAGTGCCGTTAAAGGACACTTCCGTTATTGGGTTCATTCATCCAGGTCTGTCTCGTCAGAGCATTCAATCGATTGCTTTTAGGACAACCTGAACAGCCCCCCACCATCACCAGCCCCATTGCATTAATTCTGACATAGAGGTGAATGAATGACGCAGTACTAGGACCACATGAAAAAAATGGAGATTTAGATATTCAAAACCGTAATTTTACGAGAAAAAGATGTAAATTTATGAGAAACAACTTGTAATTTTTCTAGAAAAAAACTAATACTTTTACTAGAATAAAACTTGTAATGTTACCTTTGACCATCGCCGAAGGTCCCCTGTCTTTATAGCTGTCTCTGGTAATGCTTGTTACGACAGAGTATTAGAATAATCAGAAACTTTGAGAATAAATCAGAATCAGAAAAACTTTATTGCCATTGTAAGTGAACAATTCACAAACTAGGAACTTTCTTTGGCGACTCAGTGCAACGTAGAATTCTAAGTAAACATAGAGTATTAAATAAACATAGAACTAACTAAACATAGAACCTTAGTAAAAAGTTGAAATCACTGATAAGTAAAGGCATGAGAGTGTTTTTAGTGCAGGTAGTATAAGGTGCCAAAAATACTGTTTATAAAGTGAGCATAGTGCAAATGTTATAAAGTGTTCATGAGTTCAACAGCAGCAGGAAAGAAACTGTTCTTGTGGCGAGAGGTTCTGGTCCGAATGGACCGTAACCTTCTGCCAGAGGGGAGTGGCTCAAATAGTCCATGTCCAGGGTGGGAAGGGTCAGCAAGTATCCGGCCTGCTCGCCCCCGAGTTCTGGAGACGTACAGGTCCTGGAGAGATGGAAGGCTGCAGCCGATCACTTTCTCGGCGGAGCGCACGATGCGCTGCAGTCTTTGTTTGTCCCTGGCAGTGGCCCCAGCGAACCACACTGTGATGGAGGAGGTGAGGATGGACTCAATAATGGCCGTGTAGAATTGCACCATCGTCTGGACAGGCAGCTTGGCTTTCCTCAGCTGCCTCAGGAAGTACATCCTCTGCTGAGCCTTCTTGATGATGGAGCTGATGGTCTGCTCCCACTTGAGGTCGTGGGTGATGTTAGTGCCCAGGAAGCGGAAGGAGTCCACAGTTGTGATGGGAGAGTCTGTCAAGACGAGGGGGGGTAGGGGGGCTTTGACTTTCCTGAAGTCCACGATCATCTCCACTGTCTTCTGAGCATTGAGCTCCAGGTTGTTGCAGCTGCACCACGACACCAACCGGTCCACCTCCTTCCTGTAAGCAGACTCATCACCGTCTGAGATGAGCCCGATGAGGGTGGTGTCATCCGCAAACTTAATCAGTTTCACCGAGTCGTGGCCGGAGGTGCAGCTGTTGGTGTACAGGGAGAAGAGCAGGGGGGAAAGTACACAGCCCTGTGGGGATCCCGTGCTGATAGTCCGAGTGTCCGAGACATTCTTCCCCAGCCGCACGCGCTGCTTCCGGTCCGTCAGGAAGTCAGTGATCCACCTGCAGGTGGAGTCAGGCACGTTGAGCTGGGCGAGCTTGTCCTGGAGCAGAGCTGGGAGGATGGTGTTGAATGCAGAGCTGAAGTCCACAAACAGGATCCTGGCGTAGGTTCCTGGGGAGTCCAGATGCTGCAGGATGTAGTGGAGGGCCAGGTTGATGGCGTCATCTACAGACCGGTTGGCTCTGTAGGCGAACTGCAGAGGGTCCAGGAGCGGGGAGGTAAAGGACTTGAGATGAGGCAGAACCAGGCGCTCAAATGACTTCATGACCACAGATGTCAGTGCCACAGGTCTGTAGTCGTTGAGTTCAGTGATCCTGGCCTTCTTGGGGACGGGAACAATGGTGGACAGCTTGAAGCAGGCTGGGACATGGCATGACTCCAAAGAGATGTTGAAGATGTCCGTGAAGACAGGCGCCAGCTCTACCGCACAGTGTCTCAGGGTGGAAGGAGAGACACCATCTGGACCTGGAGCTTTCCGAGGGTTTTGCTTTTTAAATGTCTTGGCCACATTCTGCTCCGAGAGTGTGAGGGCAGTGGGGGAGAGGGGGGGCTCCAGGGCTGATATGCCTGCAATGTCCATTGTAGTCAGTGGGGTGGGGGAGGGGTGTGAATCTTCGAACCTGGAGTAGTGGGTGTTAAGTCTTTCTGCTAGGTGACGGTTGTCAACAGCGGGGGGGGCTTTGGGTCTGTAGTTGGTGATTTCCCTCAGACCTTTCCAGACAGAGACAGGGTTGTTGCTCCCGGACTTCTCCTTCAGATGTTTGTTGTACCTTGATTTAGCCTTCTCCACCTCCTTACTAAATAGGTACTTGCTCTGTCTGTATACGTGAGGGTCGTTGTTCTTGTGGGCCTTTTCTTTCTCCTTCCTTAGCTGTCTCAGTCTGGGTGTGAACCAGGGTTTGTCGTTGTTGAAGGTCACTCTGGTGTAAGATGGGACTATGCTGTCTTCACAGAACTGAATGTATGATGTCACTGTGTCTGTGTATTCGTCCAGGTTATTTGTAGATAATTTGAATAGTTCCCAGTCTGTTGTATCCAAACATGTGCGAAGCTCCTCCACAGCCTCACTTGTCCACTTTTTAGCTGTTCTCACAGTAGGTTTAGAGAGCTTCAGTCGTTGTTTGTATGCTGGGATGAGGTGAACCATGGCATGGTCAGAAAGGCCTAAAGCAGCACGTGATTTGTAAATTTAAATGTGTAAATTTACAAAAAAAAATACAAGTGTAAAGTTCTAAATGTACGAGAATAAAGCTTGTCAAATATTGTTAACCGGCATTCCCTGAGACAGCTATGACAAGGGGGGCCTTATGCTAATTTATGCTTATCTGTTTGCTCTGTTTTGCAATTTCGCTTGCCTGAATAAGGTTACTTAAAATCACGACTTTAATCTACTCTGTTGTATGAATGAGATTTTCAATGTGTTTATTTTTTACATATACCCTAATGAGGATAAGCGGTATAGAAAATGAATGAATGAATGATTTTCTCTACATTGCGCCCCAAAAAATCCATAAATTTAACCCAAACCTCTGCCTGCAGTACCGCATTGTACCAGAGAGGGCAACATTGAGCACACTTGGGTTACCGTAGTAATAATAATAATAATAATGAGATGAGTTTTCCACACTTACAATATTTCATCCTGAATTTTTGGTGAGGTATTCCTGACGTTTTACAAATTGTTTCAAAAACAAGACAAACAATGTTCATATGTTCCACGCAACAAGCCTTGGGGATAAAGGCGTCGCAATCAATGACACTAACACTGCCATCCGGGCCTTGCAAGAGAGAGAGGGGGAAAAAAAGAGAAAATTGATTTTCACTAAATTCTCCGCAGTAAAGAATGACTCACTGTCTTGCCGCCTTGACATGACAAAAAAAGTCTAAGTGTCAGTACAGCAGCACAAAAAAACCCTATCCTTTCCGTGCACGTTACAGGGAAAAGATAGACCTTCAGCACCATGTTGAGTACATCTTACCTCTCAGTAGCACTTCACCCCTCATAGTTGCTTGGGAATTGCTTTTATTGAGCGTACAAGGGGAAGGGTGGCCGTGGGAGGCTGGCTGAGGGAATGAGCTGTCTCGGGGGAGGCAGGTTGACACGGCGTGGGCGGGCATTGACACAGATGGGAGAAGAGGGCATCCGCCGAGGGCCCGGAAAAAAATGTGTGCCACACTGAGAGTACGGTAACCATGGTGTTAATGGACTGGGGCGGGGCTGTAACACCCTCACCCTCATTCCAGTCAAACCTGAGTGACATCCCAACCACATTTTGACATCTTATTTCTTCTCACAGCTTCCGATGCACTCCACTGGGCTGAACGTGTCAAATTGTCCTTATGGATCAGCAAGCCAGTCACACATGGGCCGGGTAAGCAGTGCAACCTTTTAAAGTGACTCGCAATCTAGCATTTTATTCACTTGCCAAAATCTTTAATGGTACTAGATTGGGCAGTGCCCCGTTTTGCAGTATTATTTTGGACCACAAGGAGGCAACGAAGCACAGAAAAATCTACATTTAAAAAACAGTGGATCCACGCACACTCGCCATTTAGAGTTGACCTCCCAAGTGTTTTGGTCAAAAATACATTCGGCGTTCCTCCGGATTTGGTGCCTCCTAATGACCCGGCTGAGCTTGCAAAGATTCCCATGCAGTTAGGAAGACACCGCCTCACATTTTCAGAGAAATCTAGACGCCAAAAACTTCATCTTTGCTTGTATTGTAGCGACCCGGACCACCAGATTTCTAAGTGCCCGGCCAGACCATCTCGATGCTCTGAATCCTCGCTGAACCCAAGCCAATCTTGTCCTTAACAAATTCACCCTGGGTCAGTACCCGGGCAAGGGCCAATTTAGTCTCCTATTCTGTGAGTACTCCAATACTGAGCTTTGTGTGGGTGAGAAAACAACCTCAGGGACCATTTCTTTGGGGTGAGGAATTGTTCGAGTATCACGTCCCTGATTGATTCTGGGGCAGATGACAAATTTTTAGACTCCGGGTTTCTTTGAATAAGGTTAAGCTCAAGCCTTCTAAGGACATGTACTCTTCAGATGGACACCTCCTGACAGAGTTATTCTCCCTTTGGCTTTTGGGTAATGATCATGAGACCATTCGCTTCCTGACTTCCGGCCGCATTTGACCTTCCTCCTTGCTGCTGGAGGCAGGGTTTGTCTTTGTGGAAAAGAAAACTAAGTCTCTGCGTCGTTGCATTGATTTTCGGGACCTTAACTAAATAATTGTTCCTTTGACAATCTGCAATCTTTGAGGTGGATGCGTCGGAAACAGTAGTGGTACTTTCCTTCCAATACCCGGTCGACCAAAAACTCCACCCATGAGCATTCTTCTTCAGTTCTCCTCCAACTACGATGACTAGGGAGCTGCTGGCCATTGTTCTTGTTTGCCAGGAATGAAGGCGTTAGCTGGAGGATGCGGCTCTTACAGTACAGTACTCCCTCCAGCCGTGTTGGTCCTTTTTTCTGACACAATTTGACTTCTCCATCACCTACAGACCCAGCTCATACAACACTAATCATGACACCCTCTCCAGATTATTCAGCCCTGCTAAGGTGGACGACGCCCTGGAGGAGGTGGACGACGTTCTGGAGACCATTGTACCTGTAGCCCGTGTGGTTGGGGCGCTCCAGTGGGAGGCGGAGAAAAGGGTGTTTGATGCTGTGGAGGTTCCCTAGGGTTGCCCCACAAATAAGTTGTTCATGCCTGCGGAGCTGAAGTCGGAGGGGGCACTCTTCCAAAGTTTCCTATCACCCTGGAGGTAAGTGACCCAGGTCAGAGTCGCTCAGAGATTTTGGTGGCCTTCAATGACTGCCGACATCAAGGAGTTTGTCGCAGCCTGCTCTGTTGGTGCCAGGAAAAAGTTTTCCCATTGGCTCCTCTGGACTTCCTCACTGGCCTCCCGCCTTCTCATGGCAACACAGCGATTCTCTATGTAGTCGATTTGTTCTCAAAAACACTCCATTGCCTTCTTCAAGCTGCAGTCGTCCCCGGAGAAAGCCCAATACACCCTCCGCATCCATGGCATACATTTGTTCTTTTTTCCTGTTTCTGACATGGGTCCCCGTTTTGTGTCTGGACTATGGAAACCCTTTTGCAAGGTGTTAGGCGCGTTGGTCATCCGGGTACCATCCTCAGATGGTCAACAGCCTGGCGGAGTTGGCTGCGTTTGTCACCGACACCCTTCTTCCTGGTCCGCCCACCTCACTTGGGTCGAGTACGCACATAGTTCACTCGTTAGTTCAGCTACAGGTGTGTCCCTTCCAAATCCACCTTTTGGCTACTCTCTTAGGAGTTCGACGTCAGTGAGCATGGTTATGCATACAGATATTTGACTTGAACTCAAAACAATAGATTTAGCAGATAAATCTACCATCGGAACTCGGGAGGCTTCCCCCACCCTTTGTTGCGTCTTTGCTCGGCACTGCAGCATTCTCTTACATCTCCCCGGTCCGTTTCCCCTGACAACCGTATCCACTATTCATGATTATGCAAATGATATGGCGCCTGCTTGCCAAAGACACAGTCATAAACATCACACCCCTTAAGCGTCCCCGTGTTTGCCTCTCCTAAGTGGCAGCCATTGCCTTTTGATGTGGAGGCGCAAGCGTAATTGAATGTCACAGCTCATTAATTTTCCCGTATTTGCACAAATGGGTCACTCATGAAAAAAAGTGAGCACAAGTGCACACGTGTGGGTGTTTTTTCATTTTTTTTTTTTTTTTACCTCAAATCAAAGCCTCAGTCCTTCACTTTGATCTTTTCTACACACAATTTTGGGGTTCTCAAACAGTCTTTAATGCGGTCAGACGGCTAAGCAAATAACCCCCAAAATACTTGAACTCGTTAGACGAGATGAGAAGCCTTTCTCGGCGGTGGAAAGACATTGTCTTTTTAAATGGGACTAATTTTTCAGACCTATAAATGTTGTATTCTCGAGTTAAACGATGCCAACGCGCCAAATAATGAGGTTTGCTCATTTGGAGGTGAGCAGTTTTGGATGGCGAGGTTTTTCAACACTTACGTCACACCCTTAGATGGGCCACATTGAGCAATGGCTTCCAGGGAATGTTAATTTTGTTTAGCAGAACGAAGTTGAACTACCCGCCAAACTGGTGCTGGAGTCGGGCAACTTTCCAACCTTTCTTGGTCAGTGTACTTGATCAGTGTCCTAACTGTGTTTATTTAGTTTAAGTAATGGGACAAAAGCGGCATTATAGAGTGTGCATACAGGGAGTGGAGAGTGTTACCTGCCTGCATGCAAATTACCACCTCCGCCATGTCTGCAGCCGCTAATAGCTCTTAAAAAATCCATCCATCCATCCATTTTCTTTCGCTTATCCGGGCCCGGGTCGCGGGGGCAGCAGCTTCAGTAGGGAAGTGCAGACTTCCCGGTCCCCAGCGACCTCTTCCAGCTCCATCGGGAGGACACCAAGGCGTTCCCAGGCCAGCTGTGGGACATAGTCCCTCCAGCGTGTCCTAGGTCTTCCCCAGGGCCGTCTCCCGACTGGGCATGCCCGAAACACCTTACCAGGGAGGCGCCCGGGAGGCATCCGGACTAGATATCCGAGCCACCTCAACTGGCTCCCTCTCGTTGTGAAGGAGCAGCGGCTCTACTCTGAACTCCTCCCGGTTGGCCGAGCTCCTCACCCTCTCTCTTAGGGTGAGGCCAGCCACCCTACGAAGGAAACTCATCTCCGCCGCTTGTATCCGCGATCTCATTCTTTCAGTCATGACCCATAACTCATGACCAAAGGTGAGGGTGGGAACGTAGATCGATCGGTAAACAGAGAGCTTTGCCTTCCAGCCTAGCTGTCTCTTCACCACGACGGTCCGGTACTGTGACCGCATTACTGCAGATGCTGCACCGATCCGTCTGTTGATCTCACGCTCCAACCTTCCCTCACTTGTGAACAAGAACCCGAGATACTTGAACTCTTCCACCTGAGGCAAGACCTCACTCCCAACCCGGTGGGTAGAATCCACTCGTTTCCGACTGAGAAACATGGCCTCGGATTTGGAGGTGCTGAGTCTCATCCCAGAAGCTTTACACTCAGCTGCAAACCGCTCCAGTAAACGCTGAAGGTCACAGCCTGATGAGGCCATAAGGACCACATCGTCTGCAAATAGCAGAGACGAGATCCTAAGGTCACCAAGCTGGACTCCCTCAACACCTTGACTACGCCTAGAAATTCTGTCCATGAAGATTATGAACAGAATCGGTGACGAAGGGCAGCCTTGGCGGAGGCCAACGTTCACCGGAATCAAACTCGACTTACTGCTGGCAATGCGAACCAGGCTCCTGCTTCGATTGTACAAGGACCGAATGGCACGTAGTAGCGGGCCACCAATCCCGTACTCCCGGAGCACCCCCCACAGGACACCACGANGATCCAAAACAAACCAGCAAGTCCACATCTAAATGGCATAAGAAAAACAGAATGACGACTTTGGAGTGGCCTAGTCAAAGTCTTGACTGAATCTTATTGAGATGCTGTGGCATCAAAAACCCTCCATTGTGGCTGAATTACAACAACTCTGAAAACATAAACAAGAAACTCATTGCAAGTTATTGCAAAAGCTTGATTGAAGGTGTTGCTGCTACGGGTGGCCCAAGCAGTTACTAGCGTTAGAGGTCAATCACTTTTTCACAAAAGGCCAAGTAGGTTGTTTTTTTTCTCCCCTGATATTAAAAAGATTCTTTTAAGAACTGCATTTTGTGTTCAGTTGTGTTGTCACTGACATATATTTCAATTTGTTTGATCATTTGAAACCAGTGTTCCACGACCGGGACGAAAACCACATTGCAGCTCCTGTAACCGAGTTTCGACTAACGGTCATACCCTTCTCTCCAGCACCCTGGAGTAGACTTTCCCAGGGAGGCTGAGGAGTGTGATCCCCCTATAGTTCGAACACACCCTCCGGTCACCCTTTTTAAAAATGGGGACAACCCCTCGGTCTGCCAGTCCAGAGGTACTGTTCCCGACTTCCATGCAATGTTGTAAAGGCGTGTCAACCAACACAGTCCTCCAACATCCATCTGGTTCCTAGGACATGGAATGTCACTTCTCTTAGAAAATAGCTTTTAAAAAAGATAAATCGTCATTTACTATCAACTCATGTACCGCCAGAATTAGGACGTGGGGATCGGGAGCGCTTGGGAGTGTGACCAATGACAGCGGAGTGGGCGGAGGCCCGTGGGTGGAGTAAATCACACACACCGTTCTGGTGCGAGGCAGGAAACCCAAGGAAACACTGCTGGAAAAGGAGCAAAGTCTGGAAGATCTAAAAGCTTTCTGTGCGGGTTATCGTGTGTAGCTGCTCTATAGAGTTCAGAACTCAATACAAAAACTCAATACCCAAAAATGAATACAAAAGGTCCCCTTTAAAGAAGAGAACTCATTCTCTTGAAGTTGAAAGAGGTGAAATGTTGTCTTTCAAAAGTGAATAAAATATATTTTTGTCTAAATTTAAGTGCTTTTTATATAATATCCAGCAACAGGCGTGCATCCAGGAATTCTGGGTCCCATGAAAGCAATCACGTTGCCCACCCGCCCCCTCTTATTTATTAGTTAATTGCTAATTTTATGAGTAATAATCTATTTTTGGGCCCCCTGGCAGTCAAGGTAACTTGGATTTGTCCTGCCTTTACTCCCTTATATCATATCATATTTATATAATCATAAATACATTTCCAAATGACACCATCCTCAGCACAGATGAAGGTTAGTGCTGGAGCCGAGTGCAGTCCAATAATCTTCAGACGCCATCTGCCAGCGATGGCTTTTAAAGACAAAAAGGCCTCCTCTCCTGCAAATGTTCCGAATTTGCAGGAAAGAACCAAACGTGGGACATTGAAAGGTGGAAGAAAGTTTTCTTCCCCCTTGACGGTTCTGGTGGCTTCCAACATTACTGGCATGACAAGGAGATCCCACCTGAGACGTTTTCCACACAGTACCATCACGGCGCTTCCAGTTGTGCAGGGGCGTCAAACAGCAGCCGTTGCCGGGGGCATCCCTCATGACAGAAGGCCCTGGTCTGTGTGGCTTTTTCAAAAGCTTCAACAGCACTTCACAAAGGACTTCTTCTAGAGGAATAACCTCGCTCTTTTGGACCATCCTACTTGTTTCCCTCATCTAAATCCAATGGAGGACATTTGGGTAAGGAAAGTTTACAAAAACGGACACAAGTTCCAGACAGAAGCCATCTTCACCACCTGGCTAAAACATTCCCACTGGCATCAAGCTTGCCCACACCTATTTTTAGCCCCATTAACAAGAATAACAAAGATTTTGATCAGAAGTGATCAATTTTGCATGTTATTCTTGAATTAATTACCAAAACATAATGATGTCATTTAGGATATCTGTCATTAGAGTCCGAAGCCGCATAAGTGCCCTTTGCAGACATTTTGATGCAGCATTTCTTGTGTTCCGTAGGGAGTGCATAAATGGCACATGCATGTGAGTCATTGGTGTGTTTGTGTGGCGTTACCCGGCAGCACTCTCCCTCCACGCTGATATGCGTGTGTGTGTTTTGTATAAATGACGATGGGAGGCTGCATGTTTACCCTGCATGCTAAAATCCTTTTGTTGACTCTGTGGAAAATCAATGACACATCACTCCCTCATTCCGCCTGGTGGCGCTCTCCATCAAAGCCCACCCCTCCCTGAGAGACCACAACACACACACCTATAACAATAGCGGCTTGAAAGAGAAATAATTGCATCAGCAGCGAGGAAAGAGTTGCCTAATTCTGTCTGAGCTGCAAGCTGCAGCCTCCAGTCCCAACATGGGGCCCTGTCTCTTCTGGTTTGAGAGTGTGCAGTGAAATGCCCTGCAGAGGAGCTGTGTGTGTGTGTGTGTGTGCTGAACACTCTCACGCTTGTGTCAGGGAGGGGGATCTTCATAAGGGTGCTCAAATGTTGTGATCTGGACGCAAGTTGGACGAGATTGACTGTGATTAGATTCAGCATCCCGTGGCCTACACACCGCGCGGTTATTTTTAGACCCCTTTTTTGCCTCCCGTACAAATCCCCGTCATGCAGTAAACGAGACGTGTAGAGATTCATCGTCAGCTCTTCTTCTCGTTCGCTCATTACGCAACACCGAAGCTCTTCCCGCCCTGCGAGAGATGTGAAAAGACAAAAAAAAATCTATCGCTCATCCTCACATTTGTGCCTACCATCTTGTGTGTCATCAATATGCGCTGTCCTCTTCCCATCAATGCCATGCACCTTCAATAATTTGTAGACTTTCACAAATATTGCAAATCGTTTGCATCCCGGCCAGACACTAAATGAGGCAATGTCGATGTCACCCTTATGCTCGATGGTGTGGTGGATGCACCTCCGTGGCTCTGCGTTGTGTATTTGATGGGATGGATGGAGATGACCATGAACCAGGGAGCGATTGTGGTGCTGACACACGACTTCTTTAATGGAACTTCACATAGAGAAAATGGAACTCTTACTGTCCAAGTAAATGTCCAAATATTTGTAAAAATACATTAAACCGTGTTTACAAATGTAACACATAAATGAAAATACCAAAATAAAAGAGAAACGTTACAATAATGCTTAAACAAGAAGTCATTGCACAGAGATGCTAACTATGCTGCTTACCTTCACATAGAGAAAATGGAACTCTTACTGTCCAAGTAAATGTCCAAATATTTGTAAAAATACATTAAACCGTGTTTACAAATGTAACACATAAATGAAAATACCAAAATAAAAGAGAAACGTTACAATAATGCTTAAACAAGAAGTCATTGCACAGAGATGCTAACTATGCTGCTTACCTTCACATAGAGAAAATGGAACTCTTACTGTCCAAGTAAATGTCCAAATATTTGTAAAAATACATTAAACCGTGTTTACAAATGTAACACATAAATGAAAATACCAAAATAAAAGAGAAACGTTACAATAATGCTTAAACAAGAAGTCATTGCACAGAGATGCTAACTATGCTGCTTACCTTCACATAGAGAAAATGGAACTGAAGGTCAGTCAGCAACAACCAGGACACACCCACACAATTGAAACCAAGAGGGACCAGCACAACAGAAAGTGAGGTGCAGAAACTACAGTGACCCCTGTTGACACAATTACGCCACTGCCTACATCTATTTTAGTCACACTCTGACTGTCATGTAACAGGATATAGATGAAAAGCAAGGTGTGGCTTAACACCAAAACATTTATTTATTTTAATGTATTTTTTATATCATGTACTGTGTATATATATAAAATATATGCAACATATCTTGCTTTGCAACAGGGGTGTTCAAAGTGCGCTCCAAGTGGTTTTTTGGGCCGTGGCACATAAAAAAATACAATTTAAAAACAAATTTGAAGGAAAGAAAGTCAAAATATTAGAAAAAAAGTTGTAATCTTACCAAAAAAAAGTTATTACTTTTGGAAAATGAGGTTGCAGAAAAGGTTATGATATCAGGAGAATAAAGTCAAAATATTACAAGAATAATAATAAATAAAACATTTAAAAAGTTGGAAAAAAAAACAGCAGAAATTGAAAAAGGGCTGTAATCTCATGAGTAGAAATTCTAAATATGAAGATAAAAAAGTCTCAATTTTATAAGAATAAACCTGTGTTAAGAATAAAGAAGAAGAATAAAAAAGAAGAATAAACCTAATGTTATGAGTAAAAAAAATAAATGTCCCTTAAATGGGACATTTATTGGGATGGGAGAATTCACCAAGCGTTGGATTGTTCACCCACTAAAAGAAAACGTGAGCTGGGATTAGACCGTCGTGAGACAGGTTTGTTTTACCCTACTGATGATGTGTTGTTGCAATTGTCTGCAATGGGACAATTATAAAATAATATAAAATGGCCCTTCTCAATCCCACTGACATGCCTTCCGTAGAGGAAGCAGAGTCTGAGGATACGTACGTGGACAGTTCTATCACCGTGGCTGAGGTAATTGGGGGGTAGTTAAATCACTCCCCAGTGGCAAGGCTCCTGGGGTAGACGAGTTCCGCTCGGAATTCCTTAAGGCTCTGGATCCCGGACAAAGCGCTCAGCCTTGAGGGATTTCAACTCCTTCGTGCCGACAGACAGCGAGCTCTCTCCGGCAAGACGAAAGGTGGGGGAGTCTGTTTCTTCGTCAACAACGCCTGGGGCTCGGACGTAACTGTGATCTCCCAACACTGCTCTCCCGCTCTGGAATATCTCTTCATTCCCTGCAAACCTTTCTACTCTCCACGCGAGTTCGCTTCATTCATCCTGTCTGCTGTTTACATCCCGCCATGTGCGGACGTGCACCAAGCTCAACGCGCGCTCGCGGAGCAGATTTTGGATGTTGAGCGGACTTTCCCGGACTCTTTACTTATCATCCTGGGCGACTTTAACAAGAGAAACCTGAGCCAGGAGCTGCCAAAGTACAAACAGTTTATTAAATGTCCGACGAGAGAGCAGAAGACGCTGGATCATTGTTATACTACAGTCAGTGGGGCTTATCGAAGTGTGTCACGTGCTGCTTTAGGCCTTTCTGACCATGCCATGGTTCACCTCATCCCAGCATACAAACAACGACTGAAGCTCTCCAAACCTACTGTGAGAACAGCTAAAAAGTGGACAAGTGAGGCTGTGGAGGAGCTTCGCACATGTTTGGATACAACAGACTGGGAACTATTCAAAT
>QODF01000257.1:52483-134631 GCA_024372805.1 Oostethus manadensis
CCGTTAGTCGAACCTCGGTTAGAGGAGCTGCAATGTGGTTTTCGTCCCGGTCGCGGAACACTGGACCAGCTCTACACCCTTGCAAGGGTACTCGAGGGTATGTGGGAGTTTGCCCAACCAGTCTACATGTGCTTTGTGGACCTGGAAAAGGCATTCGACCGTGTCCCTCGTGGTGTCCTGTGGGGGGTGCTCCGGGAGTACGGGATTGATGGTCCGCTTCTACGTGCCATTCGGTCCTTGTACAATCGAAGCAGGAGCCTGGTTCGCATTGCCAGCAGTAAGTCGAGCTTGTTTCCGGTGAACGTTGGCCTCCGCCAAGGCTGCCCTTTGTCACCGATTCTGTTCATAATCTTCATGGACAGAATTTCTAGGCGCAGTCAAGGTGTTGAGGGAGTCCAGCTTGGTGACCTTAGGATCTCGTCTCTGCTATTTGCAGACGATGTGGTCCTTATGGCCTCATCAGGCTGTGACCTTCAGCGTTTACTGGAGCGGTTTGCAGCTGAGTGTGAAGCTTCTGGGATGAGACTCAGCACCTCCAAATCCGAGGCCATGGTTCTCAGTCGGAAACGGGTGGACTGTACCCTCCGGGTTGGGAGTGAGGTCTTGCCTCAGGTGGAGGAGTTCAAGTATCTCGGGTTCTTGTTCACGAGTGAGGGAAGGTTGGAGCGTGAGATCGACAGACGGATCGGTGCAGCATCTGCAGTAATGCGGTCGCTGTACTGGACCGTCGTGGTGAAGAGAGAGCTGAGCCGGAAGGCAAAGCTCTCTGTTTACCGATCGATCTACGTTCCCACCCTCACCTATGGTCATGAGTTATGGGTCATGACCGAAAGAATGAGATCGCGGATACAAGCGGCGGAAATGAGTTTCCTTCGTAGGGTGGCTGGCCTCACCCTAAGAGATAGGGTGAGGCGCTCGGCTATCCGGGAGGAGCTCAGTGTAGAGCCGCTGCTCCTTCACATCAAGAGGAGCCAGTTGAGGTGGCACGAGCATCTAGTCCGGATGCCTCGGAGATGTTTCGGGCATGCCCAGTCGGGAGAAGGCCCCCAGGAAAACCGAGGACACGCTGCAGGGACTATGTCTCACAGCTGGCCTGGGGACGCCTTGCTGTCCTTCCGGTGGAGCGGGAAGAGGTCGCTGGGGACCGGGAAGTCTGGACTTCCCTACTGAAGCTGCTGCCCCCGCGACCCGGACCCGGATAAGCGGAGGAAAATGGATGGATGGATGGAAAAATAAATGTTGATTTAGTAGCATAGAGTTCTTTTTAAAATGTTTTTTTAAAAAGTTGTAATTTTTGGAATATTTGGTTGGGGGGGAAATAATATGGGAAGATAGTTAAAATACTGTGGGAATAAAGTCCTAATTTTACAATTACATGTATAATTTTTGATTTATAATGTTTTGTATAATGTTTTTTTTTTTTTTAGTAAAACATGACAGGAGTCACAATGTTAGAAATAACATTCAAAATATAACACCTGGCCAGCACATTCATTCATCCGATTCAGAGACTTATTACAAATTAATAAAAGAATCGCTTGCTTAAAAATGCACACTTTTAGTTGTAACCACTGTTAAAAAATATGATACGGCTCTCACGGAAATACATTTGAGAATATGTGGCTTTCATCCAGCCCAAAAGGTTCCCGACCGCTGGTTTAATACGTCACTTTACCCCCCACAGCATCATCAAAGCTTCACATGATTAATTCTGTACCTGTTTTTGATTATTCCATCAGTTCTTTAGTTATCTACTGTGTAATAGAAACTACTCAATTTTCATCCACAGGGGGGCGACAGTTAGGCAGTTTCTACCACAGAGGCGTTGTATACATTCATTTGCAAAAAATGTAAAAAAAAAAAAAGGCTAATTGTAGTGCGTATATCTGCCTTTTGGTCACCGTTTGCTGTTATTCTTGACACTATTCTACTTTGATCCAAGAGATCATGTTCCTAACGCCACCAGAAGTGCCTCAACCGGGTGAGTGCAATTCCATTTTCTGGTTTTCATAAACTAGTTAGCGTTTGTTACCAAGTTGTTTCCGGCCCCACACTGCCCCCTGTCTGCTTGGAGGGTGAACTAAAAACCAAGTACATTGCTAACCACCGACTTCCATGACGTTCACACATATGCTGTCACACACACACACACACACACACATACCAGCATCCTTAGGGAGTCACTTTGCTAAGTTTGGCTGCCGCTAAGTCTTGCCGTGAAACCCAATGCCGCCGTCATTGTCCCCGGGAAGCTAACACCTCGCATGCGACATTTCAAGCAAGATGGCGTCAGAAGCAGGAGGGCGTAGCTATCCGGGATCTTGTTTGGGTACGCGTGGGGGCTCGTTGTGCCAGCCACGCTAGTTGAAAGTTCCCCGCTTGTTGCCGGGTGCCAAAGCAAACCCGCGGCGGGGCGTAAGGGCTTTGGCGCTGGAAGGAGTACCGATGCCAGGTCTCCGCGATTCACACTTCCGCTCCGTCTCGGGGCAGGGTGACGTCGCTCCAAAATGACCAATGGTCTTTGGGGGTGTGGTCAGGTGATGCTGCAACTAAAAAGCTCACATCCACATTTGTTGCAAGTCAGAATGACTGTGGTTTTTATTGTATATGCCGTTTTGGGGTTGTTTTCAGTTAAAAACATTTTTCTTCTTTAAACAAAGCATTTTAAACAATAACAGTGAAGTAAAATTCATATATAAGGCATTCTGAAGATGCAATCAATGTGTAGTATCTTACAGCGGCCACTAGGTGTCAGTAATGTCACATTGATCAGACAATAGCCAATAGACAAAAGCAATGAAAAATAATAATAATGATGCTTTACCTTTCGGGTCGAGGGAGGATGAGCTTCATGGTGGAGGAGGAGGAGGGAACGGAGATGGCAGAAATCCTACAAAAGTTTACGTACTGTAACTTCATTTCAATGAATACACAACATAAACACTGTGGGGTTATTTTTTATTTACACTTTTAATAATGGATGGGGGCTTTTCGGTACGCTGAGCAAAGGGACGCCGGGACGTTGCATCATTGGGGATTCTGGGAGGAAGCGGCTGATGGGAGATAACCGAGATACCCAATTGGAGGGCAGCAGCTTCTTCTTCATCTTTGGTTTTACGATGGTTGGCATCCATTACTTTGGTGCAGTATGTTCAAAATTCTGGGCGGCACGTTCCGTTTTCATTTGTATTTTGAATAATTTTGTGAAAAAAGATGCCACAGACTGGTCCATTTTGCCAAAATGTCATTGTAGCAACTACAAATGATTGTCAGTAGTTTGTGTGGCCCCCACGTGCTTGTACGCATGCCTGACATCATTGGGCCTGCTCCTAATGAGACCACGGATGGTGTCCTGGGGGATCTCCTCCTAGATCTGTACCAGGGCATCAATGAGCCCCTGGACAGTAGGAGGAGCAACCTGGCTGCGCCGGATGGACCTGAACATGTCCCAGATGTGTTCTATTGGGTTTAGGTCAGGTGAACGTGGAGGCCAGTCAATGGTATCAATTCCTTCATCCTCCAGGAACTGCCTGCATACTCTAGCCACATGAGGTTGCGCATTGTTGTGGGCTAGGAGGAACCCAAATCCTACTGCACCAGCGTAGGTTCTGACAATGGGTCCAAGGATTTCATTCCGATACCTAATAGCAGTCAGGGTGCCATTATCTAACCTGTTGAGGTATGTGCGTTCCTCCCAGGGATATGCCTCCCCACACCATCACTGACCCACCACCAAACCGGTCATGCTGAATGATGTTGCAGGCAGCATAACGTTTCCACTGTGTATTTCTAATCACTAATCATGGCGCCTCCCGAGGCAGACGTGTTTGCTCGCTCCTCATGTGTTCCAACCTGCTTTAAGACAACGACCATCATCCGCCTTCCCAAGCAGAGCCCCTCAACTTGTCTGAATGACTACAGGCCAGTCGCACTCACTCCAATCATCACAAAGTGTTTCGAGAGAGTGGTGCTAGCCCACATTCAGAACACCATACCAGGCACCTTGGATCTTCTGCAGTATGCATATCGAGGAAACAGGTCTACCTCTGATGCGATTGCTGCTCTACTTCACACATCCCTTACTCACTTGGAAGATAAGGACACCTACATCAGGATGCTCTTTATTGACTTTAGCTCCGCCTTCAACACTGTCATCCACCACAAACTCACCTATAAACTTCTAACACTCGGACTTCACCCCACATTCTGTGACTGGCTTCTGGACGTCCTCACTGGCAGACCACAGTCTGTCAGGATTGGAAATAAAACCTCAAACACCATAATAACTAACATTGGTACCCCACAGGGGTGTGTTCTCAGCCCCATCCTCTAGGCAAGACCAAGGAGACGATAGTGGACATGAGAAAGGAGTGGAGGACTCATCAGCCATTGTTTATCGCAAGCTTGAAGTGGAGAGGGTGAGCAGCACCTGGACATTTAACAGCACCCAGCCGGTAAAGAAGGCACAACAGCGGCTGTACTTCTTAAGGAAGTTGAGGAAGTTTGGGATGTCACCCAAGATCCTCAGAAACTTCTACAACTGTGTTGTGGAGAGCGTCCTGACCAGCTGTACTACGGTGTGGTTTGGCAACACCACAATGAAGGATCGTAAGAGACTGCAGAAGGTGGTGAGGACCGCAGAGAAAATCACCAGGACTTCACTACCATCTTTTCAGACAATCTACCATCGTAGAGTTCACAAGAGAGCTGCTTCCATCCTCAAAGACCCCACCCACACACAGCATGGAATTTTCACACTCCTGCCCTCAGGTCGTAGATACAGGAGTGTGAAATGCAGGACCAAAAGACTCAAAGACTCCTTCTTCCCATCAGCCATCAGACTCCTAAACAAATAGTCAATGGTCACTAAACTCACATAACCTCAACTTAACAGCTCAAGTACATACTGTTCACTAAGCCGGACTCAGCTCAGATTGCACAATGGTCTTTAAATTTGTCATTGCGGCTATTTATATTTATATAAATATCATACTCATAAAGATATTTGTATATATTTACATGACATTCTCCTTTTACCTGTACTGCATAGTTCACATAATTAGTTATCTTAAATGTTTGCATGCTTATTTATTATTACAATTTTTACTTTATGTATATATATATATATATATATATTTTTAATTATGCATATTTTTGCTCCTTGACAATTAGTGAGGACAGCAAAGTAAGAATTTCATTGTACAGGGAAACTTGCTTTCCTTACTTTACACAAGACAATAAACACTTTGAACTTTGAATCTCCAGACCCTTTCACGTCTGTCGCATGTGCTCGGGTGGAACCTGCTCTCATCGGTGAGGAGCACAGGACGTCAGTAGCGTAGTTGCCAATTATGGTGGTCTATTGCAAATGCCAATTAAGCTCTACGGTGCTGGGCAGTGAGCACAGGGCCCACTGCAGGACGTCGGGCCCTCAGGCCACCCTCATAGAGCCTGATTTTGATTGTTTGGTCAGAAACATTCACACCAGTGGCCTGCTGGAGGTCATTTTGTAGGGCAGTGCAGTGCTCATCCTGTTGCTCCTTCCCCAAAGGAGTAGATACTGATCCTGCTGAGGGTTTAAGGACCTTCTACGGCCCTGTCCAGCTTTCCTCCTGGACTAACTACCTGTCTGCTGGAATCTCCTCCATGCTCTTGAGACTGTGCTGAGAGACACAGCGAACCTTCTTGCAATGGTACCTATCGCTGTGCCATCCTGGAGGAGATGGACTACTTGTGCAACCTCTGTAGCGTCCAGGTAGCCCACCATGCTATCAACAGAGATGTTGATCCAAGCCAAATGAAAAACTACAGCAGTAGAAAGCCAGTCAGTAAAAAATCATCCAAAAGAGATGAGGAGTCAGTGGCCTCAACCTGGAAAAGCATTCCTGTTTTGGGGTCTGTCTCATTGTTGGCCCTCTGATGCACCTGTTGTTGATTTCATGAACAACAAAGCAGCTGGAACTGATGAACAACCCCCTCTGCTACTTCACTGACCACATCAATATCCCAGAAGTTTGACTGATAGCTTGCTATACTCTGATAGAAAAAAGTCTTCCTCTCATTTTCTTGAGCAATGTACATCGCGTCAAAAGTTACTCTTCATTATTTTTTATATTGTTGTAATGTATTTTTTTTGGTGGAGTGTTTTTATGATTACATATAAATATTGAATTGTTTACATAATGCATCAAGTTTATTATTCATCTGCCTTTTTTGCATTTGTTTTTGTACTTTTGAGTCTACTCACTTTGCGACACACGTTGCTTTGCAGCACTTGGCATGTTTTGGGATGACAAGGAGTATTTCCTGCGTTTTAAAAGTATTGTGTTATTATTTTGCGAGCACAAAGTGACCAAGTGTGTGTGAGACGGGGACAGCGTCTCCAAACTCTGAGGAACACACCGCGGCCAGCGAGCCATCCTCCGAGGCTTTTAGTCATCTAATTAATTGCTTGGCTGATGACAGAAAACAATTCCAGCATATAATCACCAATCATTTACTGTTTACTACCAAGTCGGAAGGCGGTCGCTGCTTAAATTACACTTTGCAACATACAGGGCGTGTGCGGCTGTCGCTCAATTCCAGGCCGCCCGGTTCTGAAACTGCTGCCATGGAAACGGTCCACTTATTCCTGCGATCAATTCTGGCAGTTGCTTGTTTCCGAATACTGGTGTTTTTTTCACTCCGCTTGCCAACTTTGGGGCAGCGTTGGGGATTATGTCATCAAAGTGGCACCTACCCATTTCTTTCCCATTGGAAGTAAGGATAATTAAAAGCTAAACACAACATTGTGCTGCAATATGCTTTTAGCTTGCGTCTCGCACCTCGTGTGGGCAGAGGTGGCGCAATAAAAGCTAGACGCGAGCGCGGCGGCGCTTCGTCTTTTTCTGCAGAGCGTGAACGCGAAGCATCCACGAAAATGGATGGTACTACACTGTCAGGCTTGTCCGACGCGTCACATCCCTCACCGGGTCCACCGCGAATTTCCAATCCTCATGCTTCCAAAATGCCCTTGACAGAGGTCAGAGGCATCATCACTTGAACAAAGTGCGCCTTATTCCCAGGCAAAGACGCAGGAGTGTGCTGCATTAGTGCCGATCCTTCACAAAGAAAAGGCACCGCATAATCGAGTGACGCCAGCAACAGAAAAAAAAATGAAGCTGGCTTTGTTATTGCCAAGGTAGCTGCGTCTTTTCATCAAATGAGAGATGCTGCGTGGCTTCCAGAGAGCGAAGAACAATGCGCTGCCCTGTCTTTATTAAGAAGATGGCTTTCATTCACTGGCTGAATGACTGCCCTGATTGCCGCTTGAATAAGTGCAACAGGCTTGATTTACTGGCCCACATTCGGCCTAACAAAACCGGCCCATGTGTGTGCCCCGAGCTCCTATGGGAGTGTTTGAAAGCATCACTTCAATTCCAAGGTGGCGCTCAAACTGCCCTGACCTGCAGAATCAATAGATGCTGCCGTTGATGGCACAGGAGGTCCGTTTTCCATCACGCTTGTTCTCTTTAGGATCACAGGGAAGATGAGCCTATTATGGCTGACTATAGGTCACCAGCCAATCACAGGGCAGGAACAGTACATATTCAGGGGTCGGGAACCTTTTTGACTAAGAGAGACATATAAAACACATATTTTCATATTTCCGTGAGAGACATATTTTTTTAAACAGTGATTACAACTAAAAGTGTGCATTTTTAAGCAAGACCAACAATGTAAAAACATAACAAGTCTCTGAATTGGATGGAGTAAAGTGCTGAGAAGGTTTGAATGTTATTTTTACCAATGTGATTCCTGTCACGTTTTACTTTCAAATGTCAGCAAAAACACATTACACAAAACATTATACATTATTTAAAAAAAAAAGATATATTTAATTGTAACATCAGGACATTATCCCACAATATTTCAACTTTAGTTCATATACATTTTTCTCCCTACCTAATATCCCAAAATCCCAAAACATTATGCTACTAAAATAAAAAATAAATTGGATGGAAACTATTTACTTTTAATTATTTTTACTTTCAACTCATAAAATTACAGCAATTTTTTCTCAATTTCTGCATTTTTTTTCCTCCCAAGTTTTCAAACTTTTCTCAGAATCATGAATTTATTCCTGTATTATTTTGACTTTATAGTCCCGGTATTGTAACATTTTCCGCAACATAGCCGGATGTGGGTCTTTTGACGACCACCTATGGCTGTCATAATTTTCTAAACATTCATTCATTCATTTTCTATACTGCTTATCCTCATTAGGGTCGCGGGTTTGCTAGAGTCTATCCCAGCTGGCTATGGGCGAGAGGCGGGGACACCCCGGACTGAACACCATAACATTTATTTATTTTCATTTATCCATCCATCCATCCATTTTCCTCCGCTTATCCGGGTCCAGGTCGCGGGGGCAGCAGCTTCAGTAGGGAAGTCCAGACTTCCCGGTCCCCATTGACCTCTTCCAGCTCGATCGGGAGGACACCAAGGCGTTCCCAGGCCAGCTGTGAGACATAGTCCTTCCAGCGTGTCCTAGGTCTTCCCGGGGGCCTTCTCCCGACTGGGAATGCCCGAAACACCTCACCAGGGAGGCTCCCGGGAGGCATCCGGACGAGATGCCCGAGCCACCTCAACTGGCTTCTCTCGATGTGAAGGAGCAGCGGCTCTACTCTGAGCTCCACCCGGAAATTCCGGTTTGATATAGTCGGACTCACCTCAACGCACAGCAAGGGCTCTGGAACCAGTCCTCTCGAGAGGGGCTGGACTTCATTCCACTCTGTTGTTGCCGGCAATGAGAGGCAACGGGCAGAGGTGGCAATTCTTGTTGCCCCCCGGCTCCAAGCCTGCACGTTGGAGTTTAACCCAGTAAACGAGAGGGTAGTTTCCCTACGCCTTCGGGTGGGGGGACGGGTCCTGTCTGTTGTTTGCGCTTATTCGCCAAACAGCTATCTCCCCCTGGTGGCGAGTTGAATCCGATGGTGGGGGAGGATGCCGGTCAAACCTGGCAGACCCAAACGCATTGTGAGGGTCTGCTGGGAACGTCAGAAGGAGTTTCAACTCCCACCTATGGGAGAGCTTTGATCATGTTCCGAGGGAGGCAGCAGACATTGAGTCCGACTGGGGGGAAGCAGCGCACAGTCGACACCGTGTATGGTAGGGACGGTGTGCTGCTGAACTCGACTTGAGATGTTGTGGACCGGTGGGGGGAATACTTTGAAGACCTCCTCAATCCCACCGACACGTCTTCCAACATGGAAGCAGTGCCTGGGAACTCTGAGGCGGGTTCGCCTATCTCTGGGGCGGAGGTCACCGAGGTGGTCAAAAAGCTCATTGGTGGCCCCGGGGGTGGATGAGATCCGCCCGGAGTTCCTTAAGGCCCTGGATGCTGTGGGCGTGTCTTGTTTGACACGACTCTGCAGCATCGCATGGACGTCGGGGTCGGTGCCCCTGGACTGGCAGACCGGGGTGGTGGTCCCGATTTTCAAGAAGGGGGACTGGATCAAGATGGCGCCGCAGATGGTCGCCCTGCTAACTACGTGCTCTATGTTTTGTTTGTTTTTGTTCGTAAATGGTATGTCAGCATGCTCTTACACCCGTGAAGAGCTCTTAAACATAAAAACTACCACTCCTGCTGATCTACTGCCAGTTTTATTAGTATCTGCAGTAGATCTAGCTCTCGTTTTGGCTAAAACAGTGAGACGCCGAAGACGAGGAAAGCGAGCAGGAGTACTCGTACGCCACGGGGACGCGGCACGCGTACGGCCTTACCGGGGATTTTCCTGTCCAACGTACGCTCACTCAGCAACAAGATGGACGAACTGGCGCTGCTGGTGAGGAACAGCAGGGACTTTTCCTCCTCTTGCGTGTTGTGCTTCACGGAGACATGGGTAAACGAACAAGTCCCGGACAACGCGCTCAGCCTCGAGGGATTTCAACTCCTTCGTGCAGAAAGACAGCGAGCTCACTAAGGCAAGACGAAAGATGGGGGAGTCTGTTTCTTCGTCAACAACGCCTGGTGCTCGGACGTAACTGTGATCTCCCAACACTGCTCTCCCGCTCTGGAATATCTCTTCATTCACTCCAAACCTTTCTACTCTCCACGCGAGTTCGCTTCATTCATCCTGTCTGCTGTTTACATCCCGCCATGTGCGGACGTGCACAAAGCTTAACGCGCGCTCGCGGAGCAGATTTTGGATGTTGAGCGGACTTTCCCGGACTCTTTACTTATCATCCTGGGCGACTTTAACAAGGGAAACCTGAGCCAAGAGCTGCCAAAGTACAAACAGTTTATTAAATGTCCGACGAGAGAGCAGAAGACGCTGGATCATTGTTATACTACAGTCAGTGGGGCTTATCGAAGTCTGTCACGTGCTGCTTTAGGCCTTTCTGACCATGCCATGGTTCACCTCATCCCAGCAAAAAAACAACGACTGAAGCTCTCCAAACCTACTGTGAGAACAGCTAAAAAGTGGACAAGTGAGGCTGTGGAGGAGCTTCGCACATGTTTGGATATAACAGACTGGGAACTATTCAAATCATCCACAAATAACCTCGACGAATACACAGACACAGTGACGTCATACATTCAATTCTGTGAAGACAGCATAGTCCCATCTTACACCAGAGTGACCTTCAAGAACGACAAACCCTGGTTCACACCCAGACTGAGACAGCTAAGGAAGGAGAAAGAAAAGGCCCACAAGAACAACGACCCTAACGTATACAGACAGAGCAAGTACCTATTTAGTAAGGAGGTGGAGAAGGCTAAATCAGGGTACAACAAACATCTGAAGGAGAAGTCCGGGAGCAACAACCCTATCTCTGTCTGGAAAGGTCTGGGGGAAATCATCAACTACAGACCCAAAGCCCCCCCCCCACTGTTGACAACCGTCACTTAGCAGAAAGACTGAACACTCACTATTCCAGGTTCAAAGATTCACACCCCTCCCCCACCCCACTGACTACAATGGACATTGCAGGCATATCAACCCTGAAGCCCTCCCCCTCCCCCACTGCCCTCACACTCTCGGAGCAGAATGTGGCCAAGACATTTAAAAAGCAGAACCCTCGGAAAGCTCCAGGTCCGGATGGTGTCTCTCCTTCCACCCTGAGACACTGTGCGGTAGAACTGGCGCCTGTCTTCACGGACATCTTCAACATCTCCTTGGAGTCATGCCATGTCCCAGCCTGCTTCAAGCTGTCCACCGTTGTTCCCGTCTCCAAGAAGCCCAGGATCACTCGACTCAACGACTACAGACCTGTGGCACTGACATCTGTGGTCATGAAGTCATTTGAGCGCCTGGTTCTTCCTCATCTCAAGTCCTTTACCTCCCCCCTCCTGGACCCTCTGCAGTTCGCCTACAGAGCCAACCGGTCTGTAGATGACGCCATCAACCTGGCCCTCCACTACATCCTGCAGCATCTGGACTCCCCAGGAAACTACGCCAGGATCCTGTTTGTGGACTTCAGCTCTGCATTCAACACCATTCTCCCGGCTCTGCTCCAGGACAAGCTCACCCAGCTCAACGTGCCTGACTCCACCTGCAGGTGGATCACTGACTTCCTGACTGACCGGAGGCAGCGCGTGCGGCTGGGGAAGAATGTCTCGGACACTCGGACTATCAGCACGGGATCCCCACAGGGCTGTGTACATTCCCTCCTGCTCTTCTCCCTGTACACCAACAGCTGCACCTCCAGCCACAACTCGGTGAAACTGATTAAGTTTGCGGATGACACCACCCTCATCGGGCTCATCTCAGACGGTGATGAGTCTACTTACAGGAAGGAGGTGGACGGGCTGGTGTCCTGGTGCAGCTGCAACAACCTGGAGCTCAATGCTCAGAAGACAGTGGAGATAATCGTGGACTTCAGAAAAGTCAAAGCCCCCCTGGCCCCACTCGTCTTGATAGACTTCCCCATCACAACCGAAAGAGTCCACCTCTTTCCGCTTCCTGGGCACTAACATCACCCGCCACCTCAAGTGGGAGCAGACCATCAGCTCCCTCATCAAGAAGGCTCAGCAGAGGATGTACTTCCTGAGGCAGCTGAGGAAAGCCAAGTTGCCTGTCCAGACGATGGTGCAATTCTACACGGCCATTATTGAGTCTATCCTCACCTCCTCCATCACAGTGTGGTTTGCTGGGGCCACTGCCAGGGACAAACAGACTGCAGCGCATCGTGCGCTCCGCTGAGAAAGTGATCGGCTGCAGCCTTCCATCTCTCCAGGACCTGTACGTCTCCAGAACTCAGGGGCGAGCAGGCCGGATACTTGCTGACTCTTCCCACCCTGGACATGGACTATTTGAGCCACTCCCCTCTGGCAGAGGTTACGGTCCATTCGGACCAGAACCTCTCGTCACAAGAACAGTTTCTTTCCTGCTGCTGTTGAACTCATGAACACTTTATAACATTTGCACTATGGTCACTTTACAACCAGTATTTTTGGCACCTTATAATACCTGGACTAAAACACCCTCATGCCTTTACTTATCAGTGATTTCAATTTCAATTTTCTACTCAGGGTTCTATGTTTAGTAAGTGTTAGTTCTATGTTTCTTTAATGCTCTATGTTTACTTAGAATTCTACGTTGCACTGAGTCGCCAAAGAAAGTTCCTAGTTTGTGAATTGTTCACTTACAATGGCAATAAAGTTTTTCTGATTTTGATTCTGATTCTGGAGGGTGTGTTCTAACTATCGTGGGATCACACTCCTCAGCCTTCCAGGTAAGGTCTATTCAGGGGTTCTGGAGAGGAGGATCCGCCGAGTAGTTAAATCTCGGATTCAGGAGGAGCATTGTGGTTTTTGTCCTGGTCGTAGAAGTGTGGACCAATTCTATACTCTCGGCAGGGCCCTTGAGGGTGCATGGGAGTTTTCCCAAACAGTCTACACCTGTTTTGTGAACTTGGAGAAGGCATTCGACTGTGTTCCTCGAGAAATACTGTGGGAAGTGCTCCAAGAATATGGGGTATCGGACCACCTAATCCAGGCGGTTCGTTTCCTGTATGACCGGTGTCAGAGTATGGTGTGCATTGCCTGCAATAAGTTGGACCTGTTTCCAGTGAGGGTTGGACGCCGCCGGGGCTGCCCTTTGTCACCGATTCTGTTCACTACTTTTATGGACAGAATTTCAAGGCACAGCCAGAAGTGGCCGGGGAGAGGGAAGTTTGGGCTTCTCTGCTTAGGTTGCTGCCCCCGCGACCCGACCTCGGATAAGCGGAAGAAAATGGATGGATGGATGGACCCTGGAGTAGACTTTCCCAGGGAGGCTGAGGATGCTAATTGTGATTCACACAGAACACACCAACAACAACACACCACATGGGTTCAGATCAGGGAGGCCGTTCCTCCCAACCACGCCCCTCCAAATCACACTGTCATTGCCCACATGGCCGTTCAAGTCTCCCAGTAGAACTATGGAGTCAACAGCTGGGGTGCTCTCTAAAACCCCTCTGATAGAGTCCAAGAAGGCTGGGTACTCTGAACTGCCGTTCGGCGCGTACGCACAGACCACAGTCAGGACCCTTTCCCCAGCCCTAAGGCGTAGGGTAATAACCCTCTCGTTCACCGGAGATGACTCCAGCACAGAGGCACCAAGCCGGGGGAGCTATTAATAAGCCCACACCAGCTTGTTGCCTCTCCCCCGCAGCAACTCCAGAGAAGAACAAGGTCCAGCCCTTCCCAAGGAATTTGGGTCCAGAGCCCAAAAGGTGGGTTGAGGTGAGTCCGACTATATCTAGTCGGAATGTCTCCGCCTCTTCCACAAGCTCGGGCTCCTTCTCCACCAGAGAAATGACATGAGAATTACATGTCTCAAGAACCAGATTTGGCCGCTGAAGACCGGGTCGCCCTGGACACCCGCCCTCGACCAATGCCCAAATCCCATTGCACCGGACTCTTATGCTTTCCCTTACAGGTGGTGGGTCTGCGGGGGGGAGTTCCCGTGTTCTTGATTCGGGCTAGGCCCGGCCAGGCCCCAGGGGTGAAGGCCTGGCCACCTGCGACCGCCTGCGAGCCCCTCCTGCAGGCCTGGCTCCAGGGTGAGGCCCCGGTGTCCCACGTCCGGGTGAGGTGCGGTCACTCCTCTTGGTATTTTTCATTTGGGTCTTCTGAATCACTCTTAGTCTGACCCGTCACCTAGAACCTGTTTGCCTTGGGAGACCCTACCAGGGGCATAAAGCCCCCAACAACATAGCTCCTAGGATCACTCGGGCACTCAAACCTCTCCACCACGATAAGGTGGTGATTCATGGAGGAGTTAATGTTGATATCAATGTTTATATTATTGAATGTAATCCCTTTTACTGTTTTTGTGCGTTGTATCCTCTTTTAGCCTTGTTGTCATGAATATATGATGTTTAGTAAGTATCCAGATGAAATGGGAAAGTATGTTGGTATGATGTTTTGATTTCACTCTTGCGTACCAGAGGGTGGGAAAGAAAGATCATGCAGCTTGTTTGTAACCTTGCTTTGCAATTCACAATCATCTAAACTATTTTAAAACAAACTCAGTGCACCAACTGGCGCCCTTGTTGTTAACCTTGGAAAACAGCTCTGTGTCTTGGGAGCGTGGGACATGGACTGGCCACCCCCGTCTTACGCTCTCCTCGGACAGACCTGTATAAAGGAGGGGGGAGCCCACTTCCTGTTAGAGTCTGCTGCGGGTCGTGTACAGACGCCCAGCCGGTTGGTGCAAACTCAAGCTGGGGTTGTAGGCTCTCCAACCCAGCGCGTCACGGTAAGAGCTGAGATTTTGATTCTGTTTTGTGCATAACCAACCTTTGCTTGTTTGTAACTTGGTGTAAGGGGTAGAATAAAGACGCTGTATTTTACACTTACCCGTGTGTCTGAGTCTTTCTCAGTAAAGCCGATCACCCACAATACTGAACTAACAAATAAAAGTGTTTTTCAACACACCAGATTGTTGATATCTTTAACTATCAGCACTCCTGCTTCTCCTGGACCTCCATGTAGCTTGATGAATATATTCCCGTTGGTGCTCCAAGTACTTTGTATCTTTCCCTGCTTCCTCAAGTCTCGTGCTTTCTTGGCAATGTCAGTATTGCGTTTTGTCAGATGCTCATTTAGCTAGACGTTTGTGCCTTTCAAGTTCTTCCTCTGTTTTAGCAGTGCAGTTTTGAATTCCCTGTTGGTGAACTTAATGACGACAGGTGTGGTGTTGTTTCTGCCATACAGTGGGATGCAAGTATCAATGGTGTTGATATCTTCATCCACCTCTTTTGATTGTAGGAAGCTGACAATCTGTTGCTTTGCTGAAGGAACATTCATTCCATCTGGTTCTCCTCTGTTATGAGCTTCCCTATCTTTTGACCTGGGTGTAATTCTGAGACCTGGGAGGATCACATCATTCATTCATGAATTCTGATCCATCTCCTCCATTATAGTTTTCATTTGCTCAGTGATGTTATCCTTTGCTTCTTTCTCTTCCTCCAGAGTGGTGCGCCAGGCGGCATTATCCTTCAATAATGTCCTGATATCATCCTGTAGAGCATTGATGTCGTTGTATAATGCATTGTTTACTTCCTTGGGGTTTTTAACCTCCTTGAGGGCAGCACGCAAGGCAGCATTGTCTTCCAATAATGTCTTGATATCATTCTGCAGAACTCTAACATCCTTGCATAATGCTCTATTTTCTTCCATATGGTTTTTAGCTTCCTTGAGGGCAGCACGCAAGGCAGCATTTTCGTTCAACAGTGGCTTATTATCCTGCAAAGCCTTGATATCAGGTTGAGTGCTTTTGTTATCTGCCATAGGGTTTTTAACCTCTTTAAGAGCAGCACACAACGCAACATTTTTATCTTGCAACTTCTCAATTTCTTCTTTAAGAGCATTAGTTTCTTTGCGCAGTGCTCTATTTTCCTCCATAAGGTTTATGGGATCACCATGGACCCCTAAGACCTTTTCGATGAGACTGTCATTCTGCGATTGTACATGTTGAATCTGTGACTGCAAACGCCCAAGGTCTTGTTGTGCTGCAGCAAACTTCCGTATCTCCTGCATCTGTACCTCCATCTCCATCTGTCTTAACTTCTTAAACTCTTGCATACAGGTCACCCAGGAATTTTCCTCTTCTTCTTGTTTTCCTGATGTACTCGACTCATGGTTGTAGTCGTCCTCCTCCACCACATTTTGTTGTTCTTCTTGTTTTCCTGATGTACTCGACTCATGGCTGTAGTTGTCCTTTCTCCACCACATTTTGTTGTTTTTCTTGTTTTTCTGATGTACTCGACTCATGGCTGTAGTTGTCCTCCTCCACCACATTTTGTTGTTCTTGTTTTTCTGATGTGCTCGACTCATGGCTGTTGTTGTCCTCCTCCACCACATTTTGTTGTTCTTCTTGTTTTTCTGATGTACTCGACTCATGGCTGTAGTCGTCCTCCTCCACCACATTTTCTTGTTCTTCTTGTTTTTCTGATGTACTCGACTCATGGCTGTAGTTGTCCTCCTCCACCACATTTTGTTGTTATTCTTGATTTTCTGATGTACTCGACTCATGGCTGTAGTCGTCGTCCCCCTCCACATTTGGCAACAAGACTGACGCTTGTGATTTTGAGTCCATGTATCCAGGTCCAGCATCCTTTACAATTGTAATAGAGGCTCGCTTTCTTTTATTTTTTCTTTTGTTTGGCATTGTTGCTAGGCAACTACTTTGAACTTCAGTTATTAGCCGGTTAGCTTGGCTTCCTAGCAGCTTTCAGCACATCTAACTCATTTCTTTCAAGGAATCTGTACCTCTCGCCAATCCAAGTTAAGGTTGAGGGAATCAGCAACCAGTTGCGATCTTGTGTTCATGAAATGTATTCACAAAAGCACCAAAATAGTTGTAGTTTATAGTATCGTCAGCAGAGATCTTGCCTTGTACATTCTTTCCAGTCAACAAGGGGGAAAAAAAGGTAGACATATTGTGTGTCCAGGAGACCAGGTGGACCGGTAGCAAGGCTAGAAGCTTAGGAGCAGGGCTCAAGCTGTTCTATCATGGTGTAGATAGCGATAGAAATGGAGTAGGGGTGATTCTGAAGGAGGAGTTTGCTAGCAATGTCCTGGATGTAAAAAGTGTATCAGATAAAGTGATGAGCCTGAAGCTAGAAATCGAAGGTGTGATGTTCAATGTTGTTAGTGGGTATGCTCCACAGGTAGGATGTGAGATGGAGGAGAAAAAGAAATTTTGGTCAGACCTGGATGAAGTGATGCAGAACATCCACAGAAGTGAGAGAGTTGTCATTGGTGTGGACTTCAATGGACATGTTGGTGCAGGAAACAGAGATCATGAGGAGGTGATGGCAAGTTTGGTATCCAGGAGAGGAACGCAGAAGGACAGATGGTGGTCGACTTTGCAAAAAGGATGGAAATGGCTGTAGTGAATACTTTCTTCCAGAAGAGACAGGAATATAGGGTGACCTATAAGAGTGGAGGTAGGAGCACACATGTAGACTACATCTTGTGTAGAAGGTGTAACCTGAAGGAGGTCAGCGACTGCAAAGCAGTGGTAGATGAGAGTGTAGCCAGACAGCATAGAGTGGTGGTGTGTAGGATGACTCTAGTGACGAGAAGGATGAAGAGGGTAAAGGCAGAGCAGAGGACAAAATGGTGGAAGCTGAAAAAGGAGGAGTGTTGCGTGACTTTTAGGAAGGAGTTAAAAAGGGTATGGGTGGCCAGGAAGTCCTTCCAGATGACTGGACAACTACAGCTACTGTGATCAGGGAGACAGGTAGGAGAGTACTTAGTTTGTCATCTGGAAGGAAAGTAGAAAAGGAGACTTGGTGGAATGAGGGGGTGCAGGAGTGTATAGAGAGTCAGAGGTTAGCTAAGAAGAAGTGGGACACAGAGGACTGAAGAGAGTAGACAGGAGTACAGAGAGATGCAGCGTAAGGTGGAAGTAAAGGTAGCAAAGGCCAAACAAGGGGCTTATGATGACTTGTATGCTAGGTTGGACAGCAAGGAGGGAGAGAAAGATCTATACAGGTTGGCAAGGCAGAGGGACAGAGATGGGAAGGACGTGCAGCAGGTTAGGGTGATGAAGGATAGGGATGGAAATGTATTGACAGTGTATTGACAGGTGTCATGGGAAGATGGAAAGAGTACTTTGAAGAGCTGATGAATGAGGAAAATGAGAGAGAACAAAGAGTAGAAGAGGTGACTGTTGTGGACCAGGGAGTAGCAAAGATTAGTAAGGAAGAAGTGAGGAGGGCATTGAAGAGGATGAAGAATGGAAAGGCACTCGGTCCTGATGATATACCTGTGGAGGTATGGAAGTGTCTAGGAGAGGTGGCAATAGAGTTCCTGACAGGGTTGTTTAACAAGATCTTAGATAATGAGAAGATGCCTGAGAAATGGAGGAGAAGTGTGCTGGTGCCCATTTTTAAGAACAAGGGAGATGTGCAGAGTTGTGGCAACTACAGAGGAATAAAGCTGATGAGCCATACAATGAAGTTAGGGGAAAGAGTAGTTGAGTAGTAGTTGAGTAGTTGCCTAGACTAAGGGCAATAGTGAGCATTTGTGAGCAGCAGTACATTTTTGTGCCAAAAAAAAGAGTACAACAGATGCAGTATTTGCTTTGAGAATGTTGATGGAGAAGTACAGGGAAGGTCAGAGGGAGCTGCATTGTGTTTTTGTAGATCTGGAGAAAGCTTATGACAGGGTGCCCAGAGAGAAGCTGTGGTGTTGTATGAGGAAGTCTGGAGTGTCAGAAAAGTATGTTAAAGCGGTGCAGGACATGTACGAGGACTGTAAGATAGTAGTGAGGTGTGCTGCAGGTGTGACAGAGGAGTTCCGAGTGAAGGTGGGACTCCATCAGGGATCAGCTCTGAGGTTAGACAGGAATTTCCATAGACTAGGATGTTTTTCAGATGAAATTGTAATATGTAGTGGGAGCAGGGAACAGGTGGAGGAGAAGCCTGAAAGGTGGCGCTCTGCCCTGGAAAGGAGAGGAATGAAATTCTCTCCTTTCCATGAATGAAGTGCGGTTAGCCGCAGCATGACTGAGTACATGTGTGTGAATGAGAGGGACTCAAGTGGAAGAGTGAGGTTACAGGGAGAAGAGATAAAGAAGGTGGGGGATTTTAAGTACTTGAGGTCAACAGTCCAGAACAATGGAGAGTGTGGAAAAGAGGTGAAGAAGTGTGTGCAGGCAGGCTGGAATGGGTGGAGAAAAGTGTTGGGTGTGATAGAAGAGCTTCAGCTAAAATGAAAGGAAAGGTGTACAAAACTGTGGTGAGACCAGCGATGTTTGGTTTAGAGACAGTGCTGCTGAGGAAAAGACAGGAGGCAGAGCTGGAGGTAGCAGAGATGAAGATGCTGAGTTTCTCTTTGGGTGTGACCAGGATGGACAGAATCAGGATTGAGCACATCAGAGGGACAGCACATGTTAGAAGTTTTGGAGATAAAGTCAGAGAGGCCAGATTGAGATGGTTGGGACATGTCCAGAGGAGAGATGGTGAATATATTGGTAGAAGGATGCTGAGTTTTGAATTGCCAGGCAGGAGGTCTAGAGGAAGACCAAAGAGGGGGTTTATGGATGTAGTGAAAGAGGACATGAAGGTAGTTGGCGCAAGAGAAGAGGATACAGAAGCAGAGTTAGATGGAGGCAATTGATTGGCTGTGGAGACCCTTGAAGGGATAAGCCGAAAGAAAAAGAAGAAGACATTCTAAAAATACAATTTAACAAAAAACTTTAATGAAATAGCAAAAATTTAAAAATGAGCAGAAAAATTTTACAAAAATTTGTAATCTAACCAAAAAAGGTTGTCATTTTTGGAAAATTAGGTTGTGGAAAAGGTTATAATATTAGGAGAATAAAGTAAAAATATTACAGGAATAAAGTCATCATTTGGGAGGACAGTTGAAAAATAAAAAACCCCAGCAGGAATTGAAAAAAATGCTGTCATTTTACAAGTAGAAAGTCCAAATATAAAAAAGTCACAATTTTATGAGAATAAACTTGTAATAATATGGGTGAAAAAAATGTCATTTTTAATTTTTAAATGTCGCAATATTAAGAAACAAACAAAACAATATAAAGTTGTAATTTTGGAATTTTAGGTTAGGGGAAAATTTATTTGCGAGTAAAGTTAAAATACTATGGGAATAAAGTTACAATATTACAATGAAAAAAATAATATTTGTTTTTTATTATATTATTTTTTGTGTGTTTTTTTGCTGACATTTTTAAGTAAAACATGACAGGAGTAACAGTGTAACAGAATAAGAAAATAGCATGCATAAGGTCTTGTGGAAGGATGCGTGTTCTGTGTTGACCTGCAAATAAATGGCCAACTGAATTACAGCCATCCTGACATGGAATTATTAGAGCAACCAGCTGTTAAAGCGGCAATTCCCGTACAACCTCCTGGTACCATGACAGAGGAGTCCGGGCACAGCGAGAGAAAACAATCGTTGTAGCCGTGAGCCGTAATATCCAGCGTCCAACTAACTTGTCTGCAAGGTGGTGGTGCCTTTTATCCTTCGTCCGGGTGGCCCTAAATGACAACCAGCTTGGAGACGCATTTACCGCAGATACTATGTTGCAATATGGCCCAATCTCGTAGCGGAAGCCGTTCTTTTCCGATCTGCAGCCAATACCAATCCTGAAGATCGGGCCGGGACATCCCTACATATAGTAGATACAACAAAAAAAAGGCATAGATAAGATAACATACTCACAGGTTCAGTGTTATTATGTTATTATTGTTTGTGTTGTGAGAAAATTTTAATTTACAGTAAAAGCCTCTTCTGGCAATCACGTCTGCTGCTTGTCTCACCAAATAATTAAATTAGAAAGCTTCTCCTGCATTTTATTTGCATTTTTAGTCATTTGGTTAGTTCATTTGGCCATTTTTATACTTGAAATGCTTCATTTAGGTCAAGAATAAGTACAATTTGCTTAAAAATTGAGTTTCCTGTTGGCTGGTAGTATGTTGCATTGTTGCATGTCAGGAAACATGAGTTGATTGGAATCTCAAAAAATAGGAAGAATTTAAAAATGCTGTTCAGCAAATTGACTGAGACCAGGCATTACAGGGAACTGATTGTGAAAGGGACTGTGAATACTTTGTAGAAACACTTGAGAGAACAATTAAAAACTTTAGTTCCAAACTCAAACGCAAAAATAATAAAAACATACTACCCTGGATTAACTCTGATATAGTGAAACGAATGAAAGAGTGGGATCTTGCGTTAAAAAGGGCAATCAAAAGTGAATCGCAAAGTGCTAGAAATATGTTTAGAACACTAAGGAATAAAGTAGTAAAAATATACGGAAGGCTAAAGCAAATTTTTTCTTGACTTTAATTGAGAATGCAAAAGGGGATACT
The DNA here is from genome assembly GCA_024372805.1 of Oostethus manadensis. Lineage (NCBI taxonomy): Eukaryota > Metazoa > Chordata > Actinopteri > Syngnathiformes > Syngnathidae > Oostethus > Oostethus manadensis. The sequence goes on from QODF01000257.1 coordinate 73,808, forward strand.
AAAACAATTTGGAATCAATTGAAAAAAATTGTAGGACAGGACACAAAAAGCAAAAAATATTTAGAATTGAAGATAAACGGGAAAATTACAAATAACGCACAGATAGTTGCAGATGCCTTCAATAATTTTTTCATTGATTCTGTTTTCAATATTGCCCAGTGTTTTTCATTTAATACATTAAGTGTTTGGCCTATAAATACATCAGAGCCTGTTTTTAGTATAAGCAGTGTCACAGAATCAGAAGTTTCACTGACAATAAGTTCACTCAAATCTACTCGAACAAAATACATTTTTGGCATAGATACATTTATGTTAAAATAACTCAGCTCCAACTTAACTCCATTAACCAACATTCTCAATTTATCAATTTCTGAGGCAGTATTTCCAAGCAAATGGAAATCATCAGCTGTAATCCCAATCTATAAAAATGGAGATACAGTATTACCTTCCAATTACAGGCCCATCAGTATTGTACCTACAGTGTCCAAAGTCGCAGAGAAACTCATTGTCCAACAAATTATTTTACATCTCAACACCACATCATTTTCACTCCATCCCATGCAGTTTGGTTTTAGAGCCCAGCACTCAACAGAGACGGCAAATTGTTTTTTTATTGAAAATCTCAAAGATTTACTGGAAAAGGGTGGTGTGGTTGGTGCTGTTTCTTGACTTGAAAAAGGCTTTTGACACTGTAAACCACAACATATTATTGACCAAACTGACCAAGTTTAACTTCTCCTCACATGCAATAAAATGGATAGAATCATATTTATCAAATCGATCACAGTCTGTCAGAATGGATAATTACAACTCTCTTCCCCTACCTTTGCCTACGGGTGTCCCACAGGGTTCCATTCTGGGGCCACTGCTTTTTTCTCTGTACATAAACGACCTCCCTTCAGTCTGTTCCAATGGTTCATTCAGATGTATGCAGATGATAGTCATTTATGCACATGGTAAAAATACAACTCAAGTAGCTGATAAACTTACACAATCCATGGTGCATGTCTCAGAATGGTTAAATCAGTCCTCCTTAAAGCTTAATGTAAATAAAACAGTGGCCATGTTTTTCTCTAAATCTAACATTACAAGTACTAGTAATCAGGCAGATGTTTTTGTGGTAGGAGAAAAAATAAAAGTTGTGACAATTTAAATATCTTGGGGTAATACTTGATTCAAAACTAACATTTAAATCACACATCAAAAAGTATGCAGCCGTATAAAGTTTAACTTGTCCAATTTCAGATTCATTAGGTCACATTTATCTCTGCAGGCAGCTAAAATGTTCATGCATGCTATGGTCTTTTCCCACATGACATACTGTCTTACAACATGGTCACAGGCAAACAAAACAACGCTGAAACCCATTGAATCACTATACAAAAAGACAATCAAGATTCTAGATAAAAAACCTTCAAGACATCATCATTGCACCATTTTACAGAAGCATAAATTGTTGAGCTGGGAAAATGTTATTCAGTATGCAGATCTCTGTCTAATATATAAAATCATGAATGGTCTGTCATCTCCTCCACTCAGTCAGTTTGTAAACATAAGAACAAGCTCACAGAGGGTAACACGAGGGTCTGCCCGTGGAGACTGTATTGTTCCTCTAAGGAGAAGTGTCTTCAGTCAGAGTGCCTTCTCAGTTCCAGCTGCACAAGGGTGGAACTCGCTCCCTCAAACATCAGGGAGATGAGTACTTATATTCTGTTCAAAAAGCATCTAAAACATTGGTTCATAACGCATCAAACATGTCTGCATTAACAATACTAATGACTCTCCCCTGACTAACCATACTAGCACTTGTGTTTGCTTTTGAATTGGATGTGGTGGAATAGCTGTTGTCTGTCTTGTATGATGTCTGTGTTTTGCTTGTCTTTTCTCAATACTTTTATTGACAGTGTTTGTAATAGCTGTTTTAAATGATTGTTTGTGGGTTCATTATGGATAATTGTAATTTTTGTTTTATAATATTTTTTCTCTTGTTTTTAGGGAGACAGGTTTGCCATCTGTCCAGGGACAACAGATAAAAATTACCTTTTGGCTAATTCTGGTGCATTTGCAGCCATGCTATTAATGTACACTGTACCTGTCTAAATAAACTAATAAATAAATAAAATAGAAGATGGAGTCTTTATACCATTGTTTTTTTCTGCTATGACTCACCATAAAGGACTTTGCGTGGCAAGCGGTTGTTGGGAATGCAGATAACGCGGACAACCCACCAGAGGAGACACTTAAAAGTTAAAGCTTCTATGCTGATGCAATTGGAGTGCAGTATCTCAGTGTGTCCCTTACTCGTGGTAATGCAGTTTATCTGGAACATGACGTAACGGAACATCACGTGTTTACACGCGTGCATTTCAGCGTCTTTAAAAAGAAGTAGGAAAGAACCTCATTGAGGTTGGGGTATGCTGGATTGGTGGCCAGCCAATCGGAGGGTACATATCATATAAAAAAACATGGACAATTTAGGGTGTCTCAGCAAGTACTGTTTAATCTACAAAGTTTAAAAGTTTAGTTTTAAGTTTCAAGCAACTGGATTGAAAATGTTTACCTATACTCTACCACAAACTCAGCAATGTTTTTTATGTAGTGAAGAATGCAATGACCTCTACACTGGAGAGACCAAGCATACTAACGCATGACAAAACATAGGAGAGCAGTTTCTTCTGGCCCAGAGTGGAAAGGAAGGGATGTTCCTTTGAGGACAACAATTCTGTGACATGGTTCAGGTGGCATCCGCCAACCTGAACCTTGCTGGTTCGATCCTCAGTCCTCCCATGACCATGATGATGGATCTTTGTGCCAAGTCATCGAATGACATTGATATCAGCAGATAAAATGTGGTGATGGTGTCAAAGCACTTTGAGTACCTGAAAAACAAACACCATATGTTGGGAGTGTTTCTTGTTCAATCTGTTCCATACCTTTACTCCACATATTACTACATGTACGTGTACTCTGAGGTCTTATTTCTCCTCCCCCGTGCACAGGCAGGTACTGCATTGTTATTTCGTCATGAACACAAATTCACCCATGTGAGGTCACCCCCTGAGGAATCCCCCAGCAGCCTGTGAAGTAAAATCATGCTAGGAAAGGCCCTGCCATGTATTGATTCCCGCAATCTATTCCCCTTTCAAGCTCGCAAGCGTCATGGCGACATGTAAAGGCGCATGCAGAGTGTGGATTACCAGCCCTGAAATAGATCAACCTTCCTTTGTTTGCTATATCTCCTTTGGTTCTCTGCTGGATTCCTATTCTGAAATAAAATGGTGATCACGATTGTGTGGAATTATGGATTAGTATGAAAAGGCAGGGCCGCACGGTGGCTGAGTGGTTAGCACATTGGCCACACAGTCAGGAGATCTTGAAAAACCTGGGTTCAAATCTCCGTTGGGCATCTCTGTGTGGAGTTTGCATGTTCTCCCCGTGCGTGCGTGGGTTTTCTCCGGGTACTCCGGTTTCCTCCCACATTCCAAAAACATGCATGTTAGCTTCATTGGCCGCTCTAAATTGTCCATTAGAGTGTGAATGGTTGTTTGTCTATATGTGCCCTGCCATTGGCTGGCGACCAGTCCAGGGTGTACCCCGCCTCTCGCCCAAAGCCAGCTGGGATAGGCTCCAGCATCCCCGTGACCCTAATGAGGATAAGTGGCATAGAAAATTAATGAATGAATGAATGAAAAGGCAGTATCATTCTTACGTCTCTTTAGGATAAAGGGTAGTAGTACACGTCTGTACACGCAACTTGATTTGTTGCGGCTCGTTAGTTTTCCTCGACAATAGCGGCTGTCAGCTTGCAAGCCGGCTCGGCGACAGCTCGGTTTCCTGTCCTTTTCGTGTTTACGGGTCTCTTTGGAGAAGTTTACTCTTTTTGTGAATGGAATGGGAAAGGTTCTGATAAACAATAACAGCATAGTCCAGAATAGGAAGTAATACTTGAGTGACAATTATTTTTCTAATCTGGAATGTAAAAGAGTTTATAGTACGGTAGAGTATGGCTAGGTTATGACTTCATTTGTTTGTGAAAGATTTAATATGACACTCCAGAGTGAGCACATGATCCAAAGATATTTAAAATGAGGTAACTTGTACAAGTGGTGAGCCATCAGTAAAAGAAAGTCAAATCTGAGGCATCACTAAGACCGTGTCTGGTACCAAACATACAGCATGGCTTCTTTTTGTTCAAAAATAATTGGGTCGACAAGAACCACCTTTGAATTAAGGCAAACTTATTTTGCAAAGTGTTTTCAATATTGGCACTAGATGAATATATTATGACATCATAAGGGAAAATACAAAAAAGAAGTGGTCCTAGAGATGAGCCTTGTGGTACTCCATGAGAACAACATAATCCGAATTATCGCCACTGAAACGTACACCCCGTCGTCTATTATGAAGATATTGAAGGTTTCTCCCCTGACCTGACAATTTATAATTTGTTTGTATATCATTTTTAATTATGTTCAAAATGAACAAGCGATGGGCATGGTAAAATAAAAGTAACAAACTGGGTTCATTTTTTATTTTTATTTTTTTTGTCACGTAGATTGTTGTCGTTGACCAAGGTCCCGATCCTTGTGATGAAACCTGCTGTCACCGGGAGTGTGTGTGTGGTGTCGGCTTCAAAAGGTATAATCTGTCAGCACACACAAAGCTATCTTCTACTCACTTTGGCATCCAAGGCCAGAAGAGAAGGAAATGTAGCGGCCATCAGGCTACTTTGTATTTCAGTCAATATGTATGCTAAAACAAATACTTCTGCAATTAGATGATATCTTCAAGCTAATTCATCACCTGTCCTGATGTAACAATGCTGCAATAGTCCTTCTAGTCATCTGACTTGATGTGTTCATCATGAATCTTGCTTTGATGCAAGGACAGCTTGAATGCTGATGTGCATAAAAAAAGAAATCTAAGAATAGGAGCTAGAATCCCTCCTCAGCTAAACCGGAAGCCGCTATATTTAACTCCTCCAAGTCAGGTTACTATGACGGATGAGGGGCCCGTGTATTGCATTAGCTGGACACTGTTATAGACTCCTCTCTGGCCTCAAATGAAGTTTGGAGATGAGATGGATTGCTAGGCTCATCTGTATGAGTGTAATCAAACAGCCATAAGGCTGGAAGTCTCGGCTCTGCATGCCAGTGTGGGCCAATTGAATGCTGGACGACGTGCTCCTCTTCTTCAGAGAGTTAGAGTTGCTAGTACAAAAATGGTTTGCTTACAGTCAGTCAAAAATAATGTATTTTCAATGAAGAATGGTCAAAAAAAATTCCATTCCATTTTCTTCTGCTTATCCGAGTCCGGGTCGCCGGGGCAGTAGTCTCAGTAGGTAAGTCCAGATGCTCCGGTCTCCAGCTACCTCTTCCAGTACCATGGGGACACAACCAGGACACCGCGGCGTTCCCAGGCCAGTTGTGAGACATAATCCCTCCAGTATTTGCTAGGTCTGCCCCAGCAAGGCGTCCCGGGAAGCATCCCCATGTGAAGGAGCAGTGTCTTTATGAACAGATAAAATATCAACAGAATGGTCAACAAAGGGCAGCATTGGTGTAGGCCAACGTTCACCGGGAACCGGCCGGACATACTTATGGCAATGCGAATCAGGCTCCTGCTGCGGTTGTTCAAGGACCAAATGGCACGTAGCAGCCTTCCACCAATCCTGTACTCCCATAGCACCCCTACAGGACAACGTGAGGAACAGGGTTCAATGCTTTTTCCAAGTCCCCAAAGAACATGTAGCTCGGTTGGGCAAACTCCCATTTACCCTGCAGGGTACCAGCTGCTATATAATGATAATGATGATAATTCCATTCTATTCCATTCCATTGTCCTCCGCTTATCCGGGTCCGGGTCGCGGGGGCAGTAGTTTCAGTAGAGAAGTAAGACTTCCCGGTCTCCGGTGACCTCTTCCAGCTCCAACGGGAGGACACCAGGGCAATCCCAGACCAACTGTGAGACATAGTCCCACCAGCATGTCCTAGGTCTTCCCTGGGGCTTTCTCCCGGCTGGGCATGTCCGAAACATCTCACCAGGGAGGCAAACCTGACTAGATGCCTGAACCACCTCAACTGGCTCCTCTCGACATGAAGGAGCAGTGGCTCTACTCTGAGCTGCTCCCGGATGGCCAAGCTCCTCACAGGCAACCTGGTCTTCGGCAGCCAAATTCGGTTTTCGGGACATGATGATAATTTCAACAAATAATAATTATTATTAATGTATTGGGACCACCAGCGAATGGCCAAAAACTGGTGAGTAATAACTGTAATAATAATTTATATATATATTATATATACACACACACAGTGTGCATATATATGTATACACACATACATATACATGTATTAATAATGATAAACATGCAAGAAAAACAAGGAGAAATAAAACAGAACCTCTTGAACAATGACCATCCAGATGACACGTGCAACAACTCTGCATTAAATCTACATTACTCTGCACTGACAGGATAACTGCATCAGAGTGAAAAAGAGAATGGAGGAGATGTTTGTGGTGAACACAGCCATGCATCCCAAACCACACACCCTCTAAAAGCGAGGGTCAGACTAGGAAGACGCCAGAGCCCGGCAACCCCGGCAGGCTCCCCACAGAGGGGACGGCCCGACCCCACCCCTCCAAGAGGCAACCGCGAGTCCACTCCGAAGAGGTGCAAGGGAGACCCGGCCGGACGCCACTCGGCAGCCGAGCAAGGGCCACAGGGGGGGCCCGGGCGCCAACCGCCGGAACACCCGCCGGGGGCGGGTATATACTAATATACTAATACTTCTTAGTTTAATTGGCAACTCTAAATTGTCCACCAGCAGGTATGTGAGGGTTTAGGGTGTACCCCGCCTCTTGCCCGAAGTCAGCTGGGATAGGCTCCAGCAAACCCTCGTGAGGATAAGTGGCATAGACGACATGTTCCACGTTAGCCGGGAGGATATTTGATTCCTCCACATTGCTGCAAGTACAGCACGTGTGTCCAGGATTACACAAATTTAAGTATTAAATGACTAGCGTTAATACTTCGGTATTCAGTACGTCGTCTTGTCGTTCAGCCCCGACACCATCGGGAGGTCCATTATTGTTCACTTAGCCTCGCCCTGTTTGTGCTTTGGGGACAAAGTAATTGGGAAATCAGATTACGTTAGATCAACACAAAGGATTATATTGCTAGGTCAAATCTCAGCAATCGTACCAGATTACATTTTTTTTAAAAGGAGCCTCTGCAGTAATGTACGAGCCCGGGATTGAGCGGCCGAGGGTCACGTCTGAAGATGATCAGAATCGCTTGCGACGTCTCGCTCCGTGAGCGCCCGAGCGCGTGGGGTCACATGAGGACCGATGCGAAAAACAACACAGTGATCACTCATCTGCTGTGTTTGTCTCTTGTTTTTATTGTCTAAAAGCTCAGAGTCAAGCATTTGTCAGGGGAAAAAACAAAATTCTGACGTTTAAACAGCGAATAATACCTTTACTATTTCTTAACAGATTCAAACGCAATCAGTGGCACATGTGTGCTGCTAATTCAAGTCAGGTGAGCAATTGTTTACGGTGGCCGAGAAGTGCCAAACATGTTAACAAAAAGCTAAGCAAATGACAATTTCACCACCCGGAAGGGGAATCTACCACTAAAATCAGACACTAGCATCATGTTTTGTGGCAAATTTTCCACTAATGTGGAGGTTTCGTTTCATTTCTCTGTCAATCAAAAATAGATTCCGCCTGAGACAGATCCACCAATCATCATGCAGAAGCCGGGTGTCCAGCTCACTGCCCCATAGACCCCCAGAGATGCAGATTGTCCGATGGGCGGGACAAAGCCCAGCATTTATCCAATGGTCATCCAAGCTGAGCTTAGAGCAGTCCCCAACTGGTACATGCCCCTTCAGGGTGGTGTAACTGTTATTTGTTTTCCTTTTTGTTAATTGCTCTGATGTCATCTGCTGTTGCTTCCAGCCACTAAGGTGACATATATGTCAATGGCTTGTTATGATACTCATATGCAATTGGGTGAGCTAGTGTTCATAACACATAAGAAGATGTCTCACTCCTGTGCTAAATTTTCAGGGCTTATGTCCAAGTCACCAACTTCATGCGATTTATCAATGCGGCCGCGGAGACATATTCTCGACGTCTTCATCAACGTCCTTAGCAGGAGTGGCCAGAGTGGGCTCCACGTCTCAGCACATTAGTGAACTGGCCGTGAATGCGGCATGTGTGCCCGTTTCTCGTGACGTGAAGGGTCTGTGCGTGGGTAGCGACTGTTTTTAATGCGGTTTTTATCGCCATTCATGTCACACTGCTCACACGCCTGCAAAATATCCTAATCAGACGTTCAAGTGAGGACATTGCTCATGTATTTGGTGGAAACATTTGTCAGCTAATTGTGAGGGTATTAGGACATGAAGTTGTGTGTGTGTGTGTGTATTTTGCCTGGAGCTGAGAATAGTACTTAGCGAGATTCACACCTCACTGGGCATCAAATGGATAAATCAATTTGAAGGCTCATGGGAAAAGAAATGCGTGTGTGTGTGCACAGTTGTGTGTGAGTGGGGTTATGCAAACTGCGCACACGCCACACAACACGCATAATTGATTGCAAATGTGCACACATGCAGAAGCCTTAGCATATTGCGGGATTATGCGGTGTAGTACGATGTATGCTGAGCTGCGTGTGCACCACGCTGATTGTTTTTAGGGTGTAATGTGAGTAGCGTGTTTGTAAACATTTGCCATGACATCACACTAATTGTTATCAGGGTGTGAGTAAATGGGATATTTTTGAAGTTGGAGCATAGAAAACCATAACCAATATTTTAGTTCAATTATACATTTTCATGCTTGAAATGCTTCATTTTGGGCAAAAATTAATAATTTGCCTAAACTTTTTACACCGTTCAAGAGCCAATTCAACTACAAAACAGCACAGCAATCATTTACCAAAACATTATACATAGTTTTTGATAGAATGAACTATTTATTGTTTATATGAAAACAAATTACAGAGCAGATTCAAAATTGAGATTCAAATTCTGTGTGCATTTGTATAAATGATTTGTAAGACTTTAATATTTCATTGTTTTTTAATGATCTGAAGTTGGTGAATGCTCCAGTGATGGCAAACAGGGAAAATAATCTGTCAGGCTTGTTCACTGTGTTATTTTAAAAACCGCCATGATCAGTACTACCAGAAAAGTTTGTTCACTGTGTTATTCTCTAAAGCACCACGTTCAGTGCTACGAGCAAAGTTTGTTCACTGTGTTATTCTCTAAAGCACCACGTTCAGTAATACGAGCAAAGTTTTCCAACTGACTTTATATCACCTGCCAAATTAGAAGCAAGGAGAAAAAGGAAATAAAACACAGGTATTCCCAGACGAAGCACAAGTTGCTTGCAGCTCTGTCTTGTCAAATTCCCCGCGTACGTTACGAAACACATTTAATAAGTAACGTTAACGTTAGACGTAACTGCTGTCATAATGTGGGTTCAGTTTTGCACTGTGCAACTTTGACCCAGAGGTGCCATCAGGGTAAAATGAATGGATTGTGCCACAATAGTTGGGGAACAGACCCCAGGCTCATTTCCAAAAAAACTGAATATTTCCAATGAATCCACAAATAAATAAGTCTCCTCCCCGTCCTTAAATAGATCCTACAGGGAGGGGGGCACTGTCACTCAAACCTGGCTCTTTCAATCACCTCGTTCCTTCCATCTCCCTGCCTTTGTCGTTCCCAGCTCTGAGCTGTTGCATTTGTGGATCAGCGTTTACAGAGAATAGACTCACTTTGATGAGTCAAAGCCCCGCCGGAGGAGACTTGTCATCTATTCTGGTTGCACGCAGCACACGAGACTCACGTGCACACTAATAAAATGCCCTTGATGCGGTGCCCTTTGTGTCACAGGGGAAGAAAAAGCTGCTCATGCAAGCATAACAGGCATAAGGGGGCAGGAGGGCTAAATTTGGGACGTTTTTAGTTTCATTCTCTCTACAGCCATTCTCTCTACTTTTTTCTGTCTTGGTTTTGTCTGTCACTCCCCTTCCATTCTCATCGTACTCGTCATAGAGACCCACAAATACAATTCCGTTCCATTTTCCTCCACTTATGCGGGTCCGGGTCACGGGGGCAGCAGTCTCAAGAGGGAAGTCCAGACTTTCGGGTTCCGGCCACCTAGTCTAGCTCCACCAGAGGCACCCCAAAGCGTTCCTAAGCCAGCATAATCCCTCCAGTATGTCGTAGGTCTGCCCCGGGGCTTTCTCCTTACTGGGGATGCCCATTACACCTCACCAGGGAGGCGTCCAAGAGGCATCCGGACTAGATGCCCCTCAACTAGCTCCTCTGAGCTTCTCCCGGATAGCTGACCTCCTCACCCTACACACAAAGGGGAGGGACCACACCTCGCCCGGAAGTGGAATACCGGTTCTGGTGCTATGCGATTTGGGCGGCAGTCAAGGGCAGGCGGCGGTGCGACCTGGTCTTTAGCGCCCAAATCTGGTTCAATAATAAAATACAATATACATTTCTTTTTGTATTTTTACCCTTTTTCTTTCACTTCATATTTGCTCCCAAATGCTGATTCTACGTGGGATTGCATGAAGGTAGTGCTAATGTGCATATTTGTGGTACACGGCTTCTCCGAAAAACAAACTCCAGGTGGATGAGGGTTTTGTATTCATTTAGTGCTTTAAATTTGATGTTGTTCCTGTTAGTTTTGCACAACCCCTACTAAATAAGATAAATCAGACGGCTATAATTTAGGTACGATCGCTATAATGCTAGTCCCAAAGTCTTTATGTCTCATGTCATTAGCTAGCGCCCCAAATAGCTCTCATCGGCTATGCCAGTGGTTCCCAAACTTTTTTTTGCCCGCGCCCCCACCTTTGAGATAAAAAATTTTTAAGACCCCCGATCAAAGATACAAGAGGAAAAGAGGGCTGACGTGAAGGGTCCGTTGAATAATGTACTCCGAGCGCAGGCGCTCGGAGCCCTGTCATAATGCTCGCTGGGGGGGGCGCCTCCCCCAGTTTGAAAACCACTGCGCTATGCCATCAGTTTTTAGGCTCGCATCTAAAAACACTGGTTAGTTGGGACAATTAATGCCCGGCTACCACTGTATCAATGACTCAATTCTATACCTGCAGTGCGTCAGTAACTTTTCACTTCCTCCAGAGGCGACGCACTTCGTAACAACTCAAGTCACAGCAGCACAAATAACTTTGGTCTTGTTGGGAGAGCCGCCTGCCAGGGCTTTCAGGCTAATATTGCCATTTAACATGTTCTTTTCTTTGCCCATTTTAGTTTGCCTATTAAGTATTTCCTCCCGCTTGTAGCTTCGCACAGATCTGCCACCGCTGCATTCCTCAAACTACGGTGTGGGCTGGAGGGCGGTGGTCAAACAGGACGTGCACACCTTAATCAAAAGGAGTTCCCGTTGTTGTCTAATTTAATTTCTAGAATGTGCCGCAGGCCAATAAAAAAACGAGCGATGGCCCTGCTTTATTTATTTATTTATTTATTTTTCTGCTTCAGAAGGACGGCAGTGACAAGCACTGGCCAGATCACATTTGCCTGCTAATGGGGAGTACTGTGCGCCTCACTGTATTATATTTCTCTGTGATTTACAGTAGGTTGCTGCTTTTTGCATGTGTAATTGAAATTGGCACATGGCTGACAAATTTATCTTGGCACATGGCTGTAATGTAAAAACACCAGACAGCATGTCTTATATATGACAACGTACCTGTGACGCGGTGCGGTCAGACCTTGTTCTGGAATCCCAAGATGCAGAGGAGCCAAGGGCTGTGTCCAAACATCTTTATTAATTTTGACCAAGTGTCCAACAAAAATCGACGGTGTCACAGGTAAGGGGTTTAACAGAATTGACACCGCGGAAAAGGCACAATGAATATATCACCCAGCAAGAAGCCACCTGGCGGAGCTATAAGCCGAACAGCCGTGGACCTCAGACTTGGACTAGATGGCACGTCGAAGAAATAACCGGAAACTCTCGTAGGGACCAAGAGAAGAGTGTCAAGGTGACTCAGGGAATTGGAATAGCCGAGTGCCATCCAGTCGCTGCAGGTAAACTTAAGAAGGTGGTGAGGATGATGATTGACCACAGCTGTGGGACCTCTCATAGCTCCGCCAGAAGGAGTGGCCAAGATCTAGAAAGACAAACATAAGGTAAGTAAACTACACAAAGAAATACCCCATGAGCACAACCATGTTACCGACGTGTGTCAACGCAAAGCGTGACAGTACCTTGTGACTGTGTAAAAAGAGGAGTACTGAAGGGCACTGAATGGTTGATTTGATCTCCTGCTGGTTCAATCGGCACTTCCCTACAGATGTGTGTACATTTCATTGACTAGAACAGTGGTTTTCAAACTGGGGGATGCGCCCCATGGGGGGCCCCACTGACATGGGGGCGCAGGGCTACCATGAATATGTTTCTTTATTATCATATTTTTCAGGGGGGTGCGCAGAAATTCGTTTTATCTCTGCACTGCAAAAAAAGTTTGGAACCACTGGACTACCTTATTATTTGGTTCTAAATCGGCTACTAATCACTGACGACCTTCACATTCATCACCGCAGAGTCACTGCACTTTAATAAATGGTGGGCTTTGTCCAGCCCAGTATCTCTGGGGGTCTCTCTGGGGGACGCTCGGCTTCCGCGTGATGGTCGGATGATCTGTCTGAGATGGAATCCCTTTTTGATTGACAGTAAAAGGTCCATTTTGTCAAAGTATGAACCTCCACCCGAGCATTTTCCAAGTTGTTCTTTCGTTCCGTTGTTTTGAACTGATTTGAACTGAAAAAATGAGCTTACCCTCCTTGAATGACCAGCAGCCGCCACCGCCTCCCTCTGACAAGACAGTGACCTACATGTATGTCACAATAAGGAGCATCTTCTTTGCTTTTTCCACCCCCGGAAGTGTCGCCTCTTGTCTTGCAGCTGCAGCATCAGCGACGCCTCTGCACCTCTGAAGTGTCCACCTAACGAAAGCAATTAGCGTAAGGAGCTTTGGCTAATCACCGCAATTTACCAGAGCAGCGAGGTTATACCGCTATCTCCCAACTTACACTTATGTGCCTTTTTAAGCTCAATCCTCCCGAAGCTCTGCGCTGGTGAAAATAATGCAACCTCGCCCGGCGAGTCTCATGGATGCATCATGTCACACGCCTGACAGGAGCCTTGACACCTCCTGAGAAGCAATTAAACCGAAGTGTGGGGCACACAGCAGGGGAGAAATTCATCGCTTGACAAGATGAATTTGGTCACTGGCTCCTTGCGTGCTTGCTCATGCAAATATAAACAGGTGATTATACACCTGTTTATACTGTAGTCTTAGGTAAATAAACAGGTTCAGGTTGGATAAACCAAATTGCAGGTGCTAAATGATTACATTTGCAGACTAAACTAAACTGCATGTATTCTGCATATTCGTGAAAGCAAATGTGCATAATGGATTGCCGTTGTTGTTATTTTGCTGATCCGACGAGCACAATCTTTGGCCAACCCCAGCTTTGCGCACACAATCCAATGTGCGTGTGCATTTCTGCATGCAAACCTTTAGATCGGGCCCTAAGTTGAGACACATCTTTACCCTCAACAAATACAGCTGCACAGAAATTCCACCCATCCATCCATTTCCTGTACTGCTTGTCCTCACTCTGTATGCTGGAGCCTATCCTAGATTCGCTTGAAATTCATCACTGTAAATTTCATTGTTTATACATTTGAAATAGTTGAACACATGCAATAATACAAACAATGTTTTTGAAACAAATGTTATGCACAAGAGGCGTGGAATCATTTTATTTGCATTGCAAATGAATCTTTGTTTGGCGCACACCATCCATCCAACAACCATCCCGTTGTTTTCTTGTCAAATGACCTCCTTTATTGGCATCCCTTTTGAGGATATTAATAACGGCTGTGTTCCAGGGCCAGGATGACAAATAGCACCGGAGCGACATTTCATTGTTCAATTAGACTCCAGTTGAACCCAGCACGACATGTCAAAGGGCGTGTTAGCCAAAGAGCTAACAGTAATTACTTCGTGCCGGCATCCAATATCGCGTTCAAGAGGTTGCGTTCAGGGACACGTGTGTTAAGTGGATTACAGCACAAGCCTGCAGAAGCTGCAAGCGTTGGCACTGACTGAAGGGCAGTTCAAGGTCAAGGTGGTATGTTTGAGATCACAGCTCGCGCTACGCTGTCTTTTTATTTTCTTCCAGTAAACTGTCACCCACCCCCACCAACCCCCACCGCCCCTGACCGACCCCTCCCCCCGCTGCCTCATCCTCTGTGCGCCTCGCTGATAAGTAAAGCGCCCGCCCTATCTCGAAATGGGGGGAAACCATGGCAACGTACCATGCCACATGTTGACATCACAGCAGTGAAATATGTCACCTCCCCACTCCCCATTCCATGCCACTAGACGTTCTGCCGTTGATCCTTGGCTGGCTATAAATACATGCTTTCCTTCCCATAATTGCACTTCTGACAGCCATGTTTGGATGGCGGCAGCAACGAGAGACGCCTTTGAGGAAGCCAACAAGTGTTTGTGTGTGTGTGTGAGTGTGTGTTTGTGGAGATAGCGTTCTGAGAGCAGTATTGTTGGCATACCTTGGTAAGTACTTCAGCCATTGCAAAAAAGAAATAAAAAATGAATAATAATACTGCATTTTATTTATAAGCACTTTTCAGAAAACCCAAGGACACTGTAAAGGCGCAGATACAAGCAGCACATGACATAAAATAGAATAAAATAAAATGAAACTTCCTTAGCATGAAGGCAGAGCAGGGGCCCTCAGTTACAATTTTTCTCAGCTACTGTATTTAGGTGCTTATGTCAACGTGATCATGGCTGAGAAGCTAGCTTTATTTCTATCTGCAACGAAATGCAATTAGTTATAGTACATGTATACACAGTAGTGTTCAAAATAGTAGGACTCCAATGTGACTAACCAGATTATGCACTGTTATTAGTCTATTTTTATTGCTACATGGCAAACAAGTTACCAGTAGGTGCAGTAGATTCTCGGAAAACAATCAAGACCTAGCATTCATTATATGTACACTTTTAAGCCCTTGAAATGGCTGTTTCACCAAGAGAATTACCCCAAACACACTAGTAATCCAGCATCATATTCTTATGTTCTTATGTTATGGAGGGGCCAGCCCAATCCCCGGACCTTCATCCAATGGAGAACTTGTGGGGTGACATCAAAAATGCTGTTTGTGAAGCAAAAGCAAGGAATGTTGATGAATTGTGGAATGTTGTTAAGGAATGTTGGAGGGGAATAACAGCTGAAAGGTGCCACAAGTTGGTAGAGTCCATGCCACACAGATGTGAAGCTCTTATAAAAAACTAAACATTACTTTAGTATTTTCACAGGATTGACAAATCCAACAAACAAAAAAGTTTGCAAAATAATTTTGTGTTTGTAAAGTCACCAACAGACACAGCACCTTTTTTTTTTTAACCCCCGTTTCGACTAATTGCCCAATTTCTATCATGAATGCTGGGTCTTGTTTTCTGAGAATCTACTGCATCTACTGTTAACTTCTTTTCCATGTAGCAATAAAAATATACTAATAACATTCCATTCCATTCCACTCCATTTTCTTTCGCTTATCCGGGTCCGGGTCGCGGGGGCAGCAGTTTCAGTAGGGAAGTCCAGACTTCCCGGTCCCCGGTGACCTCTTCCAGCTCCACTAGGAGGACACCAAGGCGTTCCCAGGCCAGCTGTGAGACATAGTCCCTCCAATGTATCCTAGGTCTTCCTGGGGGCCTTCTCCCAGCTGGGCATGCCTGAAACACCTCACCAGGGAGGCGCCCGGGAGGCATCCGGACTAGATGCCCGAGCCACCTCAACTGGCTTCACTAGATGTGAAGGAGCAGCGGCTCTACTCTGAGCTGCTCCCGGATGGCCGAGCTCCTCACCCTATCTCTTAGAGTGAGTCCAGCCACCCTACGGAGGAAACTCATTTCCGCCGCTTGTATCCGCGATCTCGTTCTTTTGGTCATGATCCGTAACTCATGAAAATAGGTGAGGGTGGGAACGTAGATCGATCGGTAAACAGAGAGCTTTGCCTTCCGGCTCAGCTCTCTCTTCACCACGACGGTCCGGTACAGTGACCGCATTACTGCTGACGCTGAACCGATCCGTCTGTCGACCTCACGCTCCAACCTTCACTCACTCGTGAACAAGACCCTGATATACTTGAACTCCTCCACCTGAGGCAAGACCTCACTCCCAACCCGCAGGGTACAGTCCACCCGTTTCCGACTGAGAACCATGGCCTCGGATTTGGAGGTGCTGAGTCTCATCCCAAGAAGCTTCACACTCAGCTGCAAACCGCTTCAGTAAACGCTAAAGGTCACAGCCTGATGAGGCCATAAGGACCACATCGTCTGCAAATAGCAGAGACGAGATCCTAAGGTCACCAAGCTGAACTCCCTCAACACCTTGACTGCGCCTAGAAATTCTGTCCATGAAGATTATGAACAGAATCGGTGACAACCGGCAGCCTTGGCATAGGTCAACGTTCACCGGAAACAAGCTCGACTTACTGCTGGCAATGCCAACCAGGCTCCTGCTTCGATTGTACAAGGATTGAATGGCACGTAGTAGCAGGCCACCAATCCCGTTCTCCCGGAGCACCCCCCACAGGACACCACGAGGGATACGGTCGAATGCCTTTTCCAAGTCTACAAAGCATATGTAGACTGGTTGGGCAAACTCCCACATACCCTCCAGTACCCTTGCAAGGATGTAGTGCTGGTCCAGTGTTCTGCAACCTGGACAAAACCCACATTGCAGCTCCTGTAACCGAGGTTCGATTAACCGTCGTACCCTTCTCTCCAGCACCCTGGAGTAGACTTTCCCAGGGAGGCTGAGGAGTGTGATCCCCCTATAGTTGGAACACACCCTCCGGTCACCCTTTTTAAAAATGGGGACCACCGCCCTGGTCTGCCAGTCCAGAGGTACTGTTCCTGACTTCCATGCAATGTTTTAGAGGCGTGTCAACCAACACAGTCCCCCAACATCCAACAATAATAATACTAATACTAATAACAGTGATTTTTTATTTTTTGTATGTTTGTTTGCACTTCAGAAAAAGAACATCATAGCAAAGTAAAATAGGGTGGTGGTAGTGTGATGATCTGGGGATGTTTTCCTGCTTCAGGACTTTCTGTGATAAAAGGAACCAAGAATTCTGCTGTCCGGCCATTTGTTGGAAACCACACGTTAAAACAAACTCAAATTAAACTAAAACTAAGTTATGACATCTTTAGAGTGGTCTACTTAAGATCCTGACCTGAATCCTACTGAGATGCTGTGGTATGACTTTAAAAAGACGCTTAATGCTGGAAAAGCCTCCGGTGTGGCTGACTGACAACAATTCTGCAAAGATGAGTGGGCCAAAATTCTACCACAGCGCTTTAAGAAACTGTAGGAGAACACTTGATTGCAGTTCTCTGCATCTAGCAAGATTGAATGGTTGACATTATTAGGTGATGTTTGGAAGGTGAAATGTAATGTTTGGTAGGCTTATGGAGGGAATCTCACCTGTGGGTGTTACCTTTCGCATCAATATCTGTACGGAATTTGCCGTATTTCCACTCTGAACAAACGCAGTGTTGAGTCAGGGCAACTTTTGCACCAAATCGGAAGGACGTTCCCGCTAACAGAAGCTGACAGAGTGTGAATAAAAGCAGTGAAGCAAGAAATGAAAAAGCCCTAATATTTCCATAACACTCTCATATGTTGACCACAGTCTCATTAGACGCTCATGTTTGTCCCTCGTATTAAAAGATAATTCATTCATTTAAAAAAAAAAATGGGACCGGAGGCAGATGGGACGCGCCAGTAATGTGTGTTTGTCGGCCCGTCTTTGTGTAGCTGTCACCACCGGGTGCTGTTGTTGTGAGCGTCCCGTGTTATGACTCAGTCTCTTAGCAGCCGCCTCGTCCTCAACACCACGCAGGTCCCTGAAGACCCGGAAGCCGCCACAGCCCTTATAGAGAGCCCCTTTATCGGAGGGACGTTAACCCCTCAGCTTGTACTCCAGTAGCTGCACTACAGACGACAAGCCATCAGCTTTGGATATCACGACTCATTAGGCAAACACCCACACAGTCTGGCCAAGGGGAGCATCCCAGGCTTTGCATGTCCCGATCTGTGTGTTCGTGTGCGTGACGGTATCTTTTAGTTTTGATTATTATGCCCGGGTTCTTGTTGGTTTTCTTGTTTTTTGTATGTTTTTTTCCTACCAGTCCTGATTTGCCACTTCTGTTGATTACGCGCACCTCTTTCTGGTTTGTGTCCACGCTATTTATGTTCAGGTGTGCTGAGTCGCTGCCCCTTCCTCGCATCATTTACAACGAAAAATTCCTCCTACCTGATTTGTTTGGCGCCCTGCTCCCCGCATCCTCGGGGTCGTTACACCAAGAAACCGTGACATTGCACTTCCTATTCCGCATGCCGGAGCAATCGAAAACCTTACAGGAGGGCGATCACCTACAAGGGCCGTAAATTAGAGCGTGGAATTGCCTTTCTGACTCATTCATCCCGTTACATTTATATGTGGTGAGTTCCATGGCAGCCTGGAGACACGCTACAGACTTGTTATGCTGCTTATTAATTTCCTGGCCTCAACGTGCTTCAGTCTTTTATTGCTTCTCTACTTATTGAAATAAATAAGCTTGCTTTTCCACTTTACTGCTTGGAGCAGCGACCAGTGTGCAAACTGGCCAAGAGGGGTGGATTCTTAAAGCATAGGTTGCCCGGGATTTTGAAACAATAACGGAAAAAGACTGAAAGAAACGTACTATTCAATTGCTTTCACAATTTACATCTCTTGCACTTTTCACACAAACAAGTCCAAGTGTCTAAAAGGTGACTTGTCTTACACGAGTCCAACATGTGCTTGGGCTAATTAACAGCAGCACGGGGATCACCGGGGGTCGCTGGCATGTAGTCAAAATATCCATGGGGGGGGGGGGGGGGGGGGGGGGGGGGGGGGGGCTGGTGGGGGGGTGGGGGTGGGGGGTTGTGGCATAAAAATACATTTGGATCTTCTATTGCAGCAAATAAACCATCGCATAAACGATTATTAAGTCCACTATTGTGATATAACTCAGCTTCATTACCGATACCGAAGCCCAGACTTCCCCGTTTTCAGTCACCTCTTCCAGTTCCACCGAGGGGACCCCAAGGTGTTTCCAGGCAGGCTGTGACATAAGCCCTCCAAAGCCACCAAACTGGACTTCTTCACCACGCCTCGGCTGCGCCTAGAAATTCTTGAAATTCTGTCCATGAAAGTTATGTACCGAATCGGGTACCCTTGGCATAGGGCACCTTTGGCAAAGGCTAACATTCACCAGGCTGGACTTACTGCTAACAATGCGCACCAGGCTCCTGCTCTGGTTGTACAAGGACCGACTGGCATGTACTCCCATAGGACACCACAAGGGAACCAGTTGAATGCCACAAAGCACATGTTGGAAAAACTCCCACATGCCCTCCAGTATCTTTGCAAGGGTTCTGTCCCAGGGCCTTCCTCCGGTTGGGCATGCCTGTAACACCTTGCTAGGGAGGCATCCGGGTAACATCCAAAGGTGAGGGTAGAACATAGACGGACCAGTAAGTTTCTTTTCACCACGATGGTCTGGTACAGCGACCACATTACTTCAGACGTTGCGTCGATCCATCTGTCAACCTCACGGTCCAACCTTCCCTCATTTGAAAACAAGACCCCGGGATACTTGAACTCCTCCACCCGCGACAAGACCTCACTCCCAATCTCCCATTCCCAAAAGGTTGAAATGCACTCATTTCCAACTGAGAACCATGGCCTCAGATTTGGTGGTGTTGCGTTTTATCCTAGAAGCGTCACACTCAGCTGCAATCCGCCCTATCCTCGCCGAAGGTCACAGCCCGATGAGGCCATCAGGACCACATTGTCTGTGAATAGCAGGGATGAGATCCTAAGCTCCCCCAAACTGGACTCCCTCGACACCTTGGCTGCTCCTAGAATTGGTGACAAAGGCCAACCTTCACCGGGAACCGTCTGGACTTACTCCTGGCAATGCAAACCAGGCTCCTGCTTCGGTTGTACAAGGTACCCAATGGCGCGGTCATTACAAATTGCATATCTACGATCTGACTGTGAATCTCGGACTAAATTCCAGGCTGCGGGGATGCAAGCAACCTTTGTTGCTCTGTGGTGAGGTTGATACAGTGTGCTCTGATATCTCATTTTTACGCCAAATGTTTAGTTTTGGAAATGTTGGAGGTCAAATAAAGCAAAACGAAGTCTCTTTTCTTCTCTTGCTGGGATTTTCCAAATCAACTGCCCGTCTTTTCATGGAGACTTCCCCCCTCTCTACAAAAAGCCCCACCTAAATCCAGCTTTCCATTTCCCCCGCAAGGTCACATGACTCCGTCTCTTAAGATCCCACCTCTGACCCCCTGACAACCTCTTATCAGCTGTCTCCACGGAGACGCATGTCATCAGGACCAGTGTGGCATCTTGTGGGTTGGGGGGTATTTTTAACTATACAATTGGGGCAAGAGTAAATCAGCTGGGGGAAGTTCCACACAGGAGGGGGGGTACTTCCCAGCTCTACTGATAACCACATGCCCAGTCTGTCCTTGCAGGAATGCCAGTCATCCCGAACACATGATCCGCTAATGTAACATTATGTCAGCAACCTGGAAAGTCCTTCAGCAAGTAAGAACTGGATGTGGTCAGGGGGATTGCAGGGGGATCTTCAGCGTTGGAAGTTTCTGAATGATTTTCCTGATAGCGAAAGTAGTATGACTTCCTGTAGCTGTCCCAATATTTAGTCAGTAGTACAATACTACAATAGTCTATCTAATGCACGGATGTCCAAGGTCACAGTAAAAAATGGAAGGATGCAACTTTGTACAACTTTGTACAGCTTTGTATAAGTATATGTACTTTAAAAAAAGCCCACCTCAGCTTTGTGATGAAAATGCATATTATTAGTATGAACGTCTTTTTTTCCACATTTTTGCCTTTGTTTTTTTTTAAATTTCCAAATATTTCAACATTATTCTTACATTATAAATTCTCTTTTTGTGGTATTATGACTTTATATTTTTCCCCAACCTAATTTGCAAAAACTACAACTTTATTTTTTGTTTCTCATAGTAATACAAGTATTTAAAAAGAACATATTTTTTCTTAAATATTTCAACTCAGTGCTTTTAAAATGACATATTATGAGTTTATTATGACAATTATGACATGTTCAACAATTTATTTATTATTTTGACTTTATTCTTTTAAAATGACAGCGTTTTTTTTTTTATGTTTGTGTTTTTTTAATTTTCCAACATTTTAAACTTTCTTCTTGTATATTTTCTTCTTGAAATTATTACTTTATTCCCATAATCTTTATTCTTGTGACTTTTTCTTTATTTATTTAGAAACTTTATTTGTTTGTTTTGTTTGTACGACTTTGAAAAAACATTTTTTTTCTTTTATTTTAGTATTGCAACGTTGCTCTGTTGCATTTTTGTTTTGTTTTCTTGTTAAATTATATTTTTTAAATGTGCCAATAAACAAACGGTCACGGGCCACAAACGGCCCTGGGGCTGGACTTTGGACACCCCTGATCTAACGTGGGCTTAACCAGAGTTTAGAATTTGTTCTGTTCTGCATCCTGTAGGCGTGCTTGTGTAAAGCTTGGCAGCTTGTGCAGCACCTTTGTTGTTCTAGATGCTTGTTTCACATCCCAAGCAGTGAAGAAGGCTGCTAGCAGTTAGTGTCTGGAAGGCCCACACGGTGACGAATCCAGAAGAAGCAGGGTAGTCCGCAAGAACGTGTGTTTTTAGCAGGTGTTTCATTGTTCACGTGGGCCAGACGTGATGTTGGCTCTTTACAGAGCACATAGTTGGCAGGTGGATGAGGGGGTGAGGCCATTTGTTAATAGTGTCAAGCAATGCCGCTGTCATGTCACGTCGCTAAACTTCAAACGCCAATCCACGAGGTCACTCTGACACCTCGGACGCATTCGGTAAGCAACGGAAACATCTTTTGTCCCCCCGGGATAGTTGCATCATCATCATGCCATTCGGGGGCCTCCGAAGCCCGGCCTGCTTTGTTGACCCTCGGTATTTATACAAATAAAATCCGTAATACACAAATCCCTGCTATTGACTGGCGACCAGTCCAGAGTGGACTACGGCGAAGGACTGGAGTCTGGGATGTGACGTGTGTGACATCAGCTAGCTTGAGTTGACTGTTAGCTGAGTAGCTAGCAGCAGGTCAGCAGTGTAGAGAGTGACCGACAGCAGCTCCTGTGTGAATGTTCACTACCTGTGTTCTCTGCTTACAGTATTAATAAAGACACCGTGGAATCAATGAAGCCCTGTAGTGTTCACTGTGGGAACAGAACTGGAGGAGCCTGTTGGAGAAGTAGCTCCGCTGCCCCTTTACTGTCGGATGGAGTGGGTGGGTGAGTGTGGTTGTCCATGATTGAGACCAGTTTGTCCAGTGTCCTGTCACTCACCTCCAACTGAGTGCCAATAACCTTTGACGGCTTTACGGATCACTTTGTCCATCTGGTTTATGTCCTGTTTGCTGGTTGTGCTCCCCCAACAAACCATAGCAACGTACAGCGCACTGGCAACCACAGACTGGTAGAAGATCAACCGGGCAAAAACATTTGTGTGCTGGACTTGATGCGGTGACAACTGACAGGGAAAAAGCATAAAAAGGTCAGACTGGTATCGGACAATATACAGTCAAAAGTTTTGAGAATGACGCAAATATTGGTTTTCCCAAAGTTTTAGATCTTTTTGTGTTACTGTTTTGTTCCCCACGCTACTTGGGCATCATGTTTGCCTTCGGGAAAGGCATTGTTCATCACTTAACTGTTCTTGAATGGTTGGAAGAAGTTGCTTTGGGAAGATGGTTTGGTACCAGTATTTGCTCATGGTTGTGTTCTGAGGCAAAATAGTGAGTGAGCCTCAGCACTCCTTTTGGCAGCGAAGCAACTCACATATGAATGAGTTTAGCGTGCTTTACTGTTTTTTCTAGATACACCAAACAATTAGAACATGGATTCATATGAGGAACTGTTTTTACCCCGGTCTTCAGTAGTCCAATACATATAATATTTTGCAGAACACCAGTCTGTCCCACTCCAGGCCATTTTCCAGTAGTCTTAGTTTTGTTCACTGTGCAACCAGATGCACTAATGCCTGCCTGCTACCATTTCTGAGCAAGCACTGCACTGATGGTACCCGCTGCATCCCACAGCTAAATCAGAGACAGTTCTGACACTTGTTAGGCTTTCTTGGGTGCCTTCTCAACACCAACTGGACCTCTCCCTTTTAAATTCTTGATGATGTGATAACAGGTTGGTTTAGGTGCCTTCCTTCCATCCATCCATCCATTTTCTTCTGCTTTTCGGAGGTTGGGTCGGGGGGCAGCAGCCTAAGCAGGGAAGCTTAGCCTTCCCTCTCCCTCGCCACTTTGTCCATCTCCTCCCGGTGGATTCCGAGGCGTTCCCAGGCCAGTTGAGAGACATAGTCTCTCCAACGTGTCCTGGGTCTTCCATGAGGCCTCCTACCAGTCGGACATGCCCTGAACACCTCCCCATGGAAGCGTTTGGGGGGCATCTTAACCAGAAGCCTAAGCCACCTCATCTGTCTCCTCTCAATGGGGAGGAGCAGTGGTTCTATCCCGAGTCTCTCACCGATGCCAGTGCTTCTCACCCTCATCTAAAAGGGAGAGCCCAGCCACCCTGCTGAGGAAACTCATTTCGGCCACTTGTACCCGCTTATGTTTCGGTCACTACTCACGACCGTAGGTGAGTGCAGGAATGTAGATGGACCTTACCGGTTGAGAGTGTTGCCTTTTGGTTTAGCTCACTCTTCACCAAAACGGACCGATGCAGTGTACACATCACTGGAGACGCCACACCAGTCCTCCTGTCTATCTCACATTCCATACTTCCCTCACTCATGAACAAGACCCTGAGATACTCCTCCACTTGAGGCAGAATCTCTCATCTCGTCCCCGAGATGGCAAACCACCCATTTCCAGGAAAGAACCATGGACTCGAACTTGGAGGTGCTGGTTTCCTTCCCAGCCGCTTTACACTCAGCTGCAAACTGATCCAGCAAGAGCTGAAGGTCAGAGCTTGGTGAAGCCAATCCTGTGGCCACCAAACCGGAACCTCTCGACGCCCTGGCTGCACCTAGAAATTCTGTCCATAAAAGTAATGAATAGAAACTGGGACAACGGCCAACTCTGGCAGAGTTCAACCCTCACTTGAAACGAGTCCGACTTATTGCCGGCAATGTGAATCAAACTCTGACACCGGTCGTACAGGGAACGAACCGCCTGAATTAGGTCGTCCGATAACTCCATATTCTTGTAGTACACCACACAGTTTTCCTGGGTCAAATGCCTTCTCCTAGTCCACAAAACACACTGACTGGACTGGTTGGGCAAACTAGGTAATAGGTGCCATCCTACTAGCAGCGATGTCCTTGCCTGTGAAGACCTTCTAGTGCTAAGCAATGATGCCTGCACGTGTTTCCTTGCAAGTAAGCATGCATAGTTAAGATTTCAAGTACCACCCTTTTTTTTTTTTAAAGCTACCAGTCTGTTGTTCTCCCTCACTCCGAATAATGGAGTCATGTCCATCCTTTGTCCTTGTCAACACTCTCACCTACTGCATGTTGAGCAGACTGAGGGCCAATGTAGTATACTGATTTTGACACAAGAGTATATGACTTACATGTAAGTTAGGCATGCTTCCAGAGTGTGTGTCCCGTGCCAGAGTAGTGGGACTCGTGTCCATGTGAGTGCAAAGCGGCTTTGGAGAGACGAGGCTTTTGCGGAAAAGGGGACACAAAGCAGGGCAAATAATAACAAAAGAAATCCCATGCATTGTATGTGGATGTGGATAGAGTCAAATATTTCTCACACACACACACACACACACAGTGGGATCTCAGCGAGGGATTCATTTTACCGCTGACTCTACCATCCGATCAGCATGGCGCCGCTTCTGCGATGTCACAGGGAGGTCACATGACCGAGTGTGCGTAGAAAGAGGGCAGGGGCTCGCCGACTTGCAGCCCGCCATGATGTAACGTTGACGGGCACGCTATGGCACTGCCTCACAGCCATCCTTCACTGTGCCTTCACACTGGCCGAATAAACACTCACGGGGGGATTTTAGAGATTTGAGTCAACAACTAACGGGCGCCGCTATTGGACAAAGTGGAATTTCCCCTTCCCCCTTCCTGTCATAATAACTATGTTCCTATTGGTCCAAAATAAAAAATAAAAAACATGTTTGGATGGATTTAAAGCTTTAGCCCCTGGATTTGAGCACTCACTCCCACTGCGGTGTTAGCGGAGGTCTTCTGCCTCCATGGAGCCTCTGGAGAACAATTTTGACTTGATAAGTTCCCGGAAGGAGCGATTTAGATGTCAAAATAAGCCAGGCCCCTGTCAGTTTGCTTTTTTATTGCGCCACAATGAGGTGCCCTGGCATTGTTCTTCCCGTGGCATCAATTAAAGGAGTGGTGTTCGTTAGTGCAAACAAGCTGTGCTCCACAGATAGCAGCGAGGCATTCACCCCACCCGGCCACTCGGCCTGACACACAACCTGCCTCCGCATCCCACAAAGGATCCCCCAAAATCCCATTCTTCCCTCTTAAGGGCCCATATTTGTTGCTTATGAAACGGGACGGTTCATACGGTCCAAATTCACGGGTTGTTGTGCAACTGGAGTGCGGGAGCGATGCTCTTCTTTCTTTCTGTTTTTTCAAACGGTGTGATTACGCAACAGTGGTTCACTTTATATCAGCAAGTCATGTTGCTGCGCACCCTGTGGATGCATGTTGGTCTATCCTGCACACACACACACGCACACACACATGCGAAGGCCTTGCTGCTTGTGAACAATAGACAGATAAAAGTCCTTGGAGCGCAGATTAAAATGTGCACCGACCCTGACCTCACACACAGCAGTTGCTTAAACTCTGTGCGCGTGTGTGTGTGTGTGTGCCCGCTTAAATGATAATGTCATTGTTGGAGTGGAGGAATTAGAGGAGCTAATTACCGCCCGTATAGATTCCTTTCCTTCACTTGTCATCATTCAATTCAAGCAAGTCGTGCTCTGTCGAAACGCAACAGCCGCCTCCAGCCGTCGTTTTTGCCGTTTCCCTGTAATGAACGCAAACACTACTAATGCATGTTTTTCTGTCTGGTTCGAGGCTATTTGTGCAATGGCTGTTCACGTCAAAAGCGATCCGTCGTCCTCCCTTTTTCCCCGCCTGCCGTCACACCAGGCGGCGCTCGTGTTCGCTTTCGGGCCGCCCGGTGACCTCATTGTTGGTAATTGGGAGGCTCGCTCCGCTCTTTTCCTCCAAAGGAGCTCTCGATGAATAATGAATGAGATTTTTGCATCATGGTTTTTTCAGGTAACAATGTTGGCATGTCAGGTCCGGGCCATTCGATCCGCTCGCCCAATGACACGATGGAATATGTTGGCCGGTGTTGCCTTTCACCGGGTTTCAGGGCTGCAATATTGATGAAGACGTGTTTTTTTCCACTGCTTCCTTTCGCAGCGGCCTCGCCCAGATCGGTGGCGGTCACGTCGGCGGCTAAGATGGCCGCACGAAGGACAAATCGCGGCGTAGTGTGGCTGCGCATTTTCCATCTGTCATGAAAGTGGAGCAGCTCATTACCAGAGCGTGTGCTCTCTGCTGAGCTGACCTGAAAACACAAGGAGTGTGTGCGTGTGTGTGTGTGTGTGTGCGTGTGTGCGCGTGTGTGTGGGGCTGGTTTTTAACCATACGTTTCTTTAGTAATATGTTCTTATTGATGACATTTTCATTGTGATCCCATGGGCGGGTATGTCCGTGTGGAGAACCAAGCTAGGATCCGGCTGAGGGTGGTTCTGATATGGGAGAAGGGATAAACATCGCAGGAAGAGGGGCCAAAGGAAGGAAAACGGTCATTATGAAAATGCATTTTCAACACGATAGCGTCTCCGAATATCCTTTTGCAAGAAGATCAAGGGACCGTCCAATTAGGTAGCGCCAACGTCTTGTCTGAGGTGCCACCAGGGGGCATATCTCTCGTCTCCCGTGCAATAAAACGCCTCTTTTAGTAATATTTTTAAATGAATTGTTCACACCCCCCCCATCACGCGTGACGATTGATGTCTGTTGACGTCTCTGAGCTCCCTTTCCTCCGGCGGGGCGCACGGAGAGTAGAATGGCTTACCTGCTGTGTCCTTGTTAATGCTACATCCTTACAGGGGGCAGGGGGGGTATGTTGTGTCACGCTTCCATCTCCAACACGTTTTTAATCCGAAAAAACAGGCCCGCGTCACTGTACGCTCGCAGCTTGAGCCACGGAGCTGATTTATTTTCGGTTCCTCACCCTCCAGAGAGGATGCTTCTGTGAGGGCCTCATGGAGACTCCATAAAGACTGCGAGAGAATTTCCTGGCTTCTCCCATCCAATCGATACGGCTGCTTTATTGTTTTACTGCCAGGGAGTAAATCCTTCCTGTGACGGGGCCAGAGGTAGAGAGATATACTCATCATATATTCCACTCGCTAAGCTCTTTCCTTCCTTGCAGTAAACCAAACGACCCAAAGCGTTATCGGGACACCAAGCAGGAGACAAACTGTTCCAAAACTGCTCGTGTCGTACTGTAGATATGAAGGGAGACGGTGACATCTTGTCTTGTCTTGTTGACATCTCACGATGTCCTGAGGTGACCTAGTTAACCTGGAGGATCCTATTCCCGTGCCGCAGTTGGAGGTTGACTCATTCTGGAGGGGGGCAAAAAACACCTAGCTCATTTTAATTAGCACGCGGAAGATCTGTTGTTTCTATACTTCCTGCAATCTTCTATATAAATTCAACAGGGGCTTTAGCTTTGTGAGTGACCAATGGTAATTAAAGAGACAAGGGTCAATGAGTCAGGAGAGTCACTTTTATTACAAATGTTGAGCTGACATCGGGGTACAGCCACATGGCGGTTGGATTATCCTTCCCTCGTTAAATTTTTTCTAAGGTCACGCAGTCGGCTACGGCGCGTCCCACATGGTAGGTTGCAAAAAGATTTTCTTCCCATTCCGTGGGGAAGGGGATACGTATTTGGCTTCTTCAGTTTACAAAATATACCTCCAAGGCTAACTGGTAAGCTTGCTGGCTCGTTAACTTGCTAGTTAACATCTCGAGTCTTTTCAGCATAAGACTTGCGCAATATGTTGTAAACAATGAGTAACGGGTGTGCACGGGTGACTATAGGGGTGGTATTTAATGTCTACAAGGCTCTAATAATGTTACAAAGTGTATTCAGAAAGTCATAAGGAGGTTTTCTATTCCCCTCGAAAATACAATTTATAAACACTGAATTTGAGGAAATTCTTTGATTGTTCAGGTCTGGAACCAGTTAACCTAGTCGGTAAAAGTTAGCCCTTCCGCTTGGTCTCACCTCAGCTCTGTCCCAACAACAATACGCCCCAGTGGCAACAAGTGAAGACGTACACGGGCCCTGCCATCGCTCAGCGTGGCGAGCGAGACAGGGAATGATGTCAGCATCCCATGTTGGGATGTCTTTTTCTCCTTAATGGCCGAGTACGTGTAAGGTGGTACTGGGAAAGGATGGAGGGAGCAGTCGGTTTAAGACTTGCGATGATGGGAAATGAAAGCTGACTTATTAACAAGCACGAGGCAGAATATGCCGGTTTGATGCATTTGATGTTTCACAGACCATCGCAAACCTCAAGAACCTATTTGCAGAAGCTCAGACTCTCATACCCATTAGTGATGCTTTTAGCTTTTTCTGCCTGCTTTCTGCGTGATGTTGCATACTGTTGGGTGGAGAGGCATGCCGCCAAAAATGTTTCACCAAAACATGTCTTTTTTTCACGGAAATTCATACATAACACGCAACAATACAGCTAAAATGTATAGCGTCCATGTACCACAGTTATATAGCCCACCATTTTTACATGTCTTCACTGACGGGTTGAGATTTTGCACATTGTTTGGCGGCCCTTGAATTTCTCAATCCTTACTGCAGCTAAAACATGCAAGATGTGCGGATTATGCAGACGCAGTTTGGAGAAATGTCTTCTCTAGCCTGTCGGCCTCTAACGAGCAGGCTAAATGCTACATTCCATCTGTTCAGTGATCAGCTTACATTCGCGTTCACGAGTGGCGAGCACCTATACATTTTGTACTCGAAAATGCTTTTGATGAGTGTGGGGGGCATATTTGGGGCTCTAACCAAGACAGTGGCGCATGTGAACACTGGCAATTGAAGAGGGAAGGGGTTTAAATCTAATCTAATAACTACAGTCACTTTTATTGCAAATGTTGTTCCGAAATCGGGGGGGAATGTCAACGCCAGGCTAGCAGGAGGGTTTGGACGTATAAATTACTTGTTTTTACACTCCCTTAAAATCACCTTGAAAACAAGACTTATTCGATCGTAAAACTGTTGGTCTTGCTTAAAAATCCATGTAGTTGGATTCGATGTTCAAAAATATGATATGGTCTGCATGCTAGGTCTCATCCCCTAGCATGGTGGGCGGCCATCAAGTGTGCTTCCCCACCTAAGCATGACTTACTTTGCTATGAAAGACCCAGGAAGTAGATTTGGTGGGATATGTGTTGGGGTATTAAAAAAAAGGTTGGCGCCTGGCCAGTGGTCTGCTGTGTTTGACTCGGTGAGTCAGCCAGAAAAAGGGCAGGAAGGTGTTTTTTTTGGTTTGTTTGTTTTTTGAGAGAGAGATGAGGGGTAAATGTGCAGGATCAGGAGCAACATGAGCGGAGGCACACACCATAGTGGGGTTCATGGAACAGATGGACAGTGTTCAGTTCAGTGACATCACTGGATTTCGTTTGTGTGTGTGTGCGGAGTTGGGTTGGGGGCGTGTGTTGCAAGTAGATGTGAGTTCACTGGAGCGTGCGCCGCATCCAGGAGGGAGGAGGAGGGGCAGAGTGGTGACGTTATTGTAATCTGGAATACTGAGAAGCCCAGCTGTGCAGAATCAGGGCATCGCCAGGGCTTATGTTACGTCACACACACTCACACACGCACACACACACACACACACACACTGGCGCTACATGTCCTGAAGGAACTCGATGAGGGGCAAAGGTCAGGAGGGTGAGGGCTTCCTTTGTGCACAGAGCCTTTCATAAAACATCCTCTAGGCCAGGGGTCTCAAACATGCGGCCCATTTGCAGCCCAGATATGATATTTTGTGGCCCCCACATAAGTATGAAAGTTTAAAGTTAGTCCGGCCCTCGAGTTTCACATGAATGGCACCTTTTTACAGTGCTGTGTGCGGAGCTGACGAACTTTCTAAATACGCTGTCCTTGCTTATCTTATTTTGTGTTTAAAAAAATATTAAAAGACGTTTCAGGAGATTGGATTTTTACCATTTTTAGAGTTTTAAGATTTTTTAAATGATACCTGCTATGGAATAAATCGGCCCAACACCATAGTAGGAGAAACATGCCAATATCAAGATGCTTCACTGTCTTCACTGTGTACTGTGGCTTGAATTCAGAGTTTGGGGGTTGCCTCACAAACTGTCTGCGGCCCTTGGACCCAAAAAGAAGTCAGTCCACAAAATGTTCCCCTATTTCTTTTTAGGCCAGTTGATGTGTTCTTTGGCAAATTGTAACCTCTTCTGCAAATGCCTTTTTTTTTAACAGAGGAACTTTGCTCACAGTACTTACAGGTAACTCCAGACTGTCTTTGATCATCCTGGAGCTGATCATTGGTGTGTAAGCATCAACAAATAAAAATACTGTATGCAGGGGACACCAGAAGCAGTTAGTCCAACTATACTGTTGGGTTTTCACATTTAGACACACTCTTGTTTAATAAGAGTCGTGTGTTTCTTGATCTGTTCAGCGTTTCAAGTTTTGGGAAGAAACATTTGTACTCCACACTTAGGCAGAAATGTGCCCTAGGGAACGAAAAATAACTCCCTTGCGCTGGACTGTTTTAGTGCACCTCGACCCAAGCAAACGATGGCACGGGGCGCCGCAAAATGAGCCATGGGGAGCCAGCGCTGTGACCATATTTGGCAATGACCCCAAGGAAAAGGAAATAGCTCTACCCTCGTCGGCCTCCCATCTTTGCTGGTTATTTTCGACCTTAACCTCCAGCTCTTTTGTACTCGACTTGATAAACATCAAATACCTTTTTTTATAACCTATGTAGAAGTGACTTTTATGGGCCGAAGACTGTCAGACATGGCTGTGGGGGGGGGTTGTACGCGGTAAAGCCACTGGATGAGTTCCCTTTGCAACTTTGAAAATTTTAATACTCTTCTTAAAACTCATTCTTACTCCTTGGCTTTTAACCCAGTCTAAGAGTCTGCACCTGTTTTATTGTGCTGTACAGTTTTTATTGTTTCATTAACGATTCTATTGTTTTTACTGTTGCAGTATGTTGCAGACAGGTAGTCTTTTATTCCGTATGCACTGTACAGCACTTTGTCTCAATCACTGATTGTATGAAAGCGCTTTATAAATAAAGTTGAGTTGAGTTGAGAACTTGTGTTTTAGGTATATTTACCAGGAAACAAGGTACTTGTGTGTATATATGTATATTGCATATGCTCTGATGCACTGTGCATCAATCTGATTTAATCATCTGGTCTGATTATATGCGGAAAATAATTCATGGGAGAGGAAATGGTAAACCAGTCCCCACTGGTGTTATGGCTTGCATATGTTATACAGTGTACTGTATGTCCATCCCAGGAGAGCTACTGTAGGAGATAATATATGCTCCTCAAGTCTGTCAGCTGGAGTCTGCCTGTATGTACGTATTACAAAGTGCTGACTATAGTGGAGCTAAGTGGACACTGAGTGCTTGGCAGGGTGCCGACCTCGATTGTCCGGCATTGCATCCTCAGTTCTGTGGGACTGACAACCCAAGTACAGTTTCTGTTTCAAAGTAGTCCGAGCCACTTGTTGCGTGGAATCAAATTTTCTGCTATGATTTTTATCTTCTGTAGTAAACACAAACAGCTTTTCAGGATTTTTGCTAAAACTCTGTTTTTGGCTTTCAACATAACTACATAAAAACGCCTGCAGTTCTATTATCTTTGTTAGTTTCAAAAACCCGAGATTAATAAATAAACTGATTGCTCTTTTCTGCCGTAAGAACAAAAGCATATTGTACCATAAGCTTTGTTATACTGTAGATGTCCTAACAAATGAGTGTCCATCCATCCATCCACTTTCTCATTAGGGTCGCGGGTATGCTGGAGCCTATCCCAGATGACTTTGGGCAGGACGCGGGATACACCTTTGACTGGGCGCTGGTCAATCGCAGGGCAGACAAACATTCACACTCACATTCATACTGATGGACAATTTAGAGCGGCCAATGAAGCTAACAAGCATGTTTTTGGAATGTGGGAGGAAAGCGGAGTACCCGGAAAAAACCCACGCACGCACGGGGAGAACATGCAAACTCCACACAGAGATGCCCAACGGAGATTCCAACCCTGATCCCCTGACTGTGAGGCCAACATGCTACCCACTCATCCAACAAATGAGTGTAATGGCCGATAAAGTATCTCATTAGAAAGAATAAAGAGCAAGCTACAGGCTGTTAATGACCCCGGAGATTTATAAAGTACGTACTTGGGAGGGATTTTTGCCATCCTGGACGGGACGTGTATGGTGACCGTTCGTCTCGCTGCAAGTTCTGAGGCTGGCTTGACACTATGGTGTGTTCAAGGACTGCAGAACAAAGTGCGAAATCTTGCTTGACGAAGAATCATTATCAGTGAGGCATAAACATGTATAAATTGGGGGCTTTTTAAAACAGTGGTACATGTACCCGTATTATTGCCTTTTTATAAATTGTTACATACTCATGGTCTTTTTTCTAGGAATAAAAATAAATAACTTTTTTTTTTTAACCAAAAATCTGCACATTTGCAAGGGACACTGCAAAGTGTACACTTTCCCTCCACTCGAGTGCTTCTCCCGCATGCGCATCAATGTTTGCAAGGTGATCTGCGTTGTTTGCATTGTTCTATCAGCCCCACGATTAACCGTCCATCTGCTGTAAGCCCTTGCGCTGACCTTGCACAGAATAAGTGCTGTAGAAAAGCACGTGCACGTGGAGGTGAGTAGCGATGGTTCCACAGAGGACTCCTGCAATACAAGGACCTAAAAAAGGAATATACCACTTTGCCCCCAGGAGATCGCCGCAAAGAAATTGACCTTGAACTATGAGTCATCTCCACTCTCAAGGCTGGAAACCATTTCACGGCATTTCCTGTGCATTATCAGCACTTCCTGCCGCTGGCAGGAAGTCTCAACATTGGGAGCCATTGCGCGCCTTTGACAGAGACAGTAAGGTTATTATTGCTTTGCTCGGAGGTGAGAGACCTCTCCCGAGTCTCCTAAGTGCCTCTCCATCTACTTGACCATTCTTCTTGACAGCCTCCATCAAAAAATGAGAGCGTTGCAGCCGCCTGTCATGCCCAGGGAGTCCTGATTGCTCGGTGTCATGGAGGGTCACCTTCACTGTCCTTGTTATCTCTCGCAAACAGACGCAGGTTTTCGTCATTTAAGGCGCAAAATTGCTTCACACACAAGCGCCTTGTGGATTAGCAGGACAGACAAATCTATTACACGTGGATCCCGATGATGGAGAGTTGAATCCCACAGCAGTCATGCTTGACCGTGTTTGCGCTCGTGTACCGTAATTAGCGTAATGAGTTATTTATAGCCCGCTATGGAACTGCCAAGCAGCCTCGGGGCTGATTAAGCCACTTGCCAATCAATTATTTATGGCTTCCTGCAGGAGAGTGGCTTGTCCCCTTTTGTATGCAGCACCATGGAAACACAACAGGAAGCAGAAGGCCTGTGGAGAGGAAGTAGCACGCGATGATAGCGAGGTTTGATGTGCACGAGTGACACGTGCAGTGTGTTTTAACCATCCATTCTGTTGTAGAGTCTTATTTTAGAGTCTTATTAGTACAAAAATACTAATAATGAGGGTAAACATAATGGACATACACATAGCATAGACTCACACATTGACAGCATACTTCTTGTAGTGTCTATTAATGGAATGTTACTGACACCTAGTAACCAGTGTAGAATACTACTGTAATACCGCTCACGATGCACTCCGGTCACTTTATTAACAAGCGGAGAACACATATGCACAAGAGCATTCACACAGGAGCTGCTGTCGGCCACAACTCACACCCCTCACTGGCACTCTCTACACAGCTAACACTCAACTACACACAGTCAACTGTAGCTAGCTACCATCCCACACGTGACTCCCCAGGCCCTGCTTCTTAAAGGCCGCATTCAAATGCCTGGCGGGCTGGATCTGGCCCCCGGGCCATAGTTTGCCCGGAAGCACGGACATCCAGTGTAACACTGACACTACAGTGGACTCGGTGGTAATTGTACCTCATTTTGGAGCCACTCGCATGTGATCTTGTTACTACCGCTTACGTCGGCACCTGTAACGCCACAGGGTGGGGTCGGGATCCCAATAAGACTGAGAGGCAGGTTTAGATGCGAACAAAAATAGTCTCTTTAATGGCAGTTCCACCAAAACACCAAGGAGAAAGTACCAAACAACAAAATACTATGGTACACACTATAAGGCAACACAAAAGGCAACATGAAAACCCGGGAAAAACGATAAATGCTAAGCCGAAACTAAACGAGGAACGCTAACTGGAAGAAGCTACCAAACAGAAACAATAACCCGACGCCCTCCTGCCACCACAGGTCTGATTAAAAAGGAGTAGCACTAACATCCCACACCAGTGGCTGGTTAGGTAGCTCCTCCCCTACTGGTCGCCCAGGTTCTTAAAAGAGAAAAGCAACGCAACGAGGAAGGGCAGAGAAATCAAACCAAAACAAACCTAGAGAAACCAATGGGGCGCTCACCTGTAGCACTACCATGGTGTCACTGCAGCGTGACAGGCCGCTATGGTACCAAGTTTTGGTGCACATACCCAGTTGGCAATGCCTGATGGCGAGCATGTATGGGCCCCTTTCTGCCAAGAAACACTGAGTATTAGAGATGAAATACATAAAACCCAAGGATAAAATGAGATTATTCCCAGCTGGCGACGGGTGAGGGTTGTCAGAAATCAGGTACTTTTCATCCATTCATTGCTGAGACCACTTCAACTCCATCCAGCTGCTAACAGGCACATTTGATGAGATTGTAAAGGTCAGGAAAATCTCAATTTCACACCTTTTAATTGTTTGGGGGTACTCAGGATACCCGGTAGTGTGTCCAGGCTTTTGTACACATACCATTGCAGAAATATGATATTATTTTGGGTTGTAGTTAGTCACTGGCCTGTCACTCAGGGCCAAGGAGCTGGTGGAAGATGCAAGAATGTGTTACCAAAATATTCCGGAGGTCAGTTTGAGGCCAACAAAACGCATCTGCCAGCCCCTCAAAAGCAATAATGAACAGTTTTTTGGATGACGCCATTTGTCAAACCAGACAATTCATCCTGTATGGAGCAAACAAAGCTGGCCCCCGGCGAAAGCTGCACCGACCTCACCAAGTCCCACGTCTTTGTCTGTTTTATCACATCCTTTCTCCTTTTCTCACTTTCCTCCTCAGATTCTGACTCTGCGAGCGTTACATTCATCACCACCGTTGCACTCAAAGCACATCTGTTTACTTAGGGACTGGTCTGTCCCAGCAGACCTGGCAGTCGCCCAGTGTGTGTGTGTGTGTGTGTGTGTCTTTCCTACCTGCTGCCTCCCTGTTTGCAGACCAGTCATTATGTTCTCGTTTTGAGCACTAAGGGAGATGACACATGGATGAACGTGTTCTTCCTGTGTGATTACAAAACACACCTGCAATGGCGTAGGGGAGAAACAAACACACGTCGTGTATATATATAGAATACCATCAACACCACACATAGCAATTTACGGTGGCTTTTGAAAGACCACTGTAGCACTGAGCGGTTTCTCTCCAATGTCTTCCTGTCTCGCCGAGAAAGCTGCAGGATGCATCAAAAGCTGCATTTTGTGGCGCTGCACAACGCGCAATAAGAGCTGCAGTTAGACGTGTCCTTCAGTCACTAAGAGCTGCTGTTCACTCCTCTCTTTTTAGAGGACACAGTGCGTAATACTCTGAATAATTGTGAATAGTTGTGCAGTTATTTTACACGAGGCGTGGGCAAACTGTGGCCCATGGGCCACGTACGGCCCGACGTTTTCAAACGATGGAAGCCGGCAATAGGATTTGCAACGCTGTTTTAAAATTACCCTCAGTCTTAAACTGGAAATGATTCCCTAAATGGTTTCCTAAGCAAGAGACTGCTTTCCAGTGACACTTTATAGAGGTCATTACGGTAATGATAAGGACTATGTCACAGCAGCTCTGGGAAAACGAAGCGTTGATAAAGAGCAGAGTGGGCGAGGAGTCTGTGTACCAAGCAGCACAGGCCCGAGTCACAAAGAAAGTTCAGCATCAACGTAATTTATGATTATTTCACGTTGTTTTCTGCATGCAAACTCCAATTATTTTCTTTAAAATGTATTTTTAAACATATTTTTGGTGCCTGTCATGGCTTAATTGGATTTACATCATATCCTGGTTCTTGTAGGACTTTTTGGAATTAATTATTGACAAAAAAGTGAGGTTCCACTGTACGTACTGTACATATAACCCATCCCCTGGCAAATGTTTAACTCACTGGGACAAAGGCTTTTCCCACCAGTTTTTAAGCGTGAAAGACAACCAGTAGCTTACAAGGGCGGCCTTCCAGGGGCCCACAAATGTCTCATAAAAACTGCTCTTTGGGAAAAAAAAGTTTGTCAGTGCATTACAAGAATGTGGTGGGCCCCAATGAATGGGTTCGTCATGGGCCCCCAAATGACTAAATGTGGCCCCTGGTAGCTTACTGTGCTTTATCACGTCTTCAGATTTCATTCTCGTGCGACTGGGGGCAGCCCCATGTAGAAGGACTGTTGCCCCCGCTTCGTCCAATGCCCCGAGGTGTCTTTAAAAACTGGTAGAAAGAAGACCCATTCTACCTTCCCTTTGTGGTTTCTCTTTCTTATTGTCGTACAATCAAGTCATGTTTTTCTTAACAGGAATGGGCAAACAATTATCAGTAGTTAGAAGAGAATATTTCTGCTCTCATGCCATGCTCACATTTGCATAATCTCATTTCTAGCATTCAGCAGTGGGAAAACACACACGTGTAACTTCATTAAGCCACTCATGAACATGCAATTGTATTTCATCCATTTTCGTGTCATTCATTCTTCATCAATGACCTCTCAAAAAGCCACAAGTCATCGTCTGCAAGTTTTGTAACTGAGAGCAATTTTAGGTGAAAACGCCGTCTGATGCACACACACCAATGCATATAGCGTGAAAGACACAATGTTAACTCAACATGAATAACCCGGCAGTTATGGACACGTCCGTCGGCGTAAAAAAAAAGCACACAGACACATCTTGTAATGCGCGGTGAGATGGAATTGGAGCTGCTCATCGCCGTGGAAACCGCAGGCTGGACAGCGGAGGGAAGCACGGCTTTGCGGTGTAACAATGTTATCACTGCACCCGGGTCAGCTTAGGACGCACCCCCCCCGGGCTTCCATTGTGCAGACTCCTCATAGGACAGGAATGTGCACTTCACTGGCCATGTTAGATGGAATTTACGGGATGCAAGTGGATGGAGTTGCATAACCTCGCTAATCTTGTGTGCTACCTATGAAGGAGGATGATTACAGGGTGTGTTGTAGTGTGTCCTAGTGTTGCACACGGCTTGTTGTCTTGATCAAAATTGCACTATATTGAAACACCTGAGCTCTTTCAGTTCTGGATGAACAGATCCGTGTCCGAGATTTTCCCAAAACTGACCGTTTGATATTCTTCCTTATCAAAGCACTGTTAGAAAAAGCAGTTGGCAGAAAAGACTTTTGTGTTTCTGGTGACAAAGCAAATCATTACTAGTGTATTTGTTGTCCAGGGATCAGATTGGATTGGACAATATCGGCCGACACTGCCAAAAAGTCGGTTTATAGCTTGATCAGTTTTTCTGCTGGTAATTATATTGGTGACCATGGATTCAGGCCAGACTCCTAAGTCTTCATTTGGTATTTCTTCAGCCATTCAGACGTGGACTTGCTGGTGTGTTTTGGTTTATAACTTGCAATGAGTCTCTCTTACAGCGCTGTGGAGGAATTTTGCAGAATTGTTGTCATTCAGTCACAGTGGAGGCTTTTCCAGCATGAAGCGTTTTTGAAAGGTCATACCACAGCATCTCAGTAGGATTCAGGTCAGGCTTCAAAGTCATCCTTTGGTTTTTCTTCCGCCATTCAGACGTGGACTTGCTGGTGTGTTTTTGTTTATAACTTGCAATGAGTCTCTCTTATAGCGCTGTGGAGGAATTTTGCAGAATTGTTGTCATTCGGTCACAGTTGAGGCTTTTCCAGCATGAAGCGTCCTTTTAAGGTCATACCCCAGCATCTCAATAGGATTCAGGTCAGGCTCCAAAGTCTTCCTTTGGTTTTTCTTCAGCCATTCAGACGTGGACTTGCTGGTGTGTTTTGGATCAGTGTCCCGCTGCAGAACCCAAGTTGGTTTCAGCATGAGGTCACCAACAGATGACTGGACATTCTCCCTCAGCAGAATTCATGCTTCCATTTATCACAGCAAGCCTTCCAGGTCCTGAAGCAGCAAAACGGCCCAAGACCATCACACTACCACCACCATATTTTACCGTTTTTGCAACGTTCTTTTTCTGAAATGTGGCATTACCTTCACGACATATGTGATGGGACACACATCTTCCAATAAGTTCAACTTTTGTCTCATCAGACCACAGAGTATTTTACCAAAGGTTTTGGGGCTCGTCAAGATGTTCTTTTGTTCAGCAGTGGTTTTGGTCTTTCTTATGGTGGAGTCACAACGCACAAAGATGTACAAAGCGCGTAAGTTTGTCTTGCGCCTACAAAATACGTAAGCAACTGTACGGCTTGTCTGAAATGACAAAGAAACTCTTCGGCCTCTCAAAAATCAGCATGTCACATGTTTTTTATGTTTTGTTGCACGTCGAGCAGCTGTGGGTGCCTACACAACCGGTGACCTAGGCCTAACCCGTCTAACTTGTCGATAGTCCCTTCAGGCGACTGATGTACCCTCTACTCCTGCACACTTCAAAAACATTTTCCTTTTTATCTTAATTCACGTGAAATATTGATCATAATGAATTAGTTAATAGATTAGGTTAAATGGATCCATCCTACTTCGCTTTATTTCGGGTATTGCCACCAAATGGCTGAATTTGAGCTTCACTTTGTTGGTCCACCCATGATATGGTTTGAGTGTACTTATTCATTTAACAGCAAATTGAAGGGGAAAGTTTAACGATCACGATAAAGCAGGAGCCCAAGTACAGAAATGGGCTTGATTTTAGGGGTATTTTTCACCTCTGCGCCATGCGGGGTTGGAGTATTTGTTCATACGATGCACACAGAGCAATGAACGACTTCATGCTCTGCCTCCTTTGTGCTCCGTTCTCCTTGCGCTGTGAGGAATTCAAACTGGTAATTGTGTGTGTTCGGTACTAATTGTTTTTCACTTTTCTCACACACCCCATATGACGGTTGGTGTACCCCCCACTTTGGGAAGCCGGGTTTTATATTATTATTCACTTCTGTCACGTCGCAGGGACTGCAACGATGGCCAGCGAGTGTGTGTGTGCGTGCCAAGCTTGGAATGCAAACGCATGTGTCTCTCGGTTATTTATAAAGTGTTTTTGTGCCCAAGGGTACGTACAAGACTCCCCTCCTATCCCGTTTCATCCACGTCCCCCCGCGAGGACACGCTATGGCGACACACACAGCAAGAGCAGGTGTAGACCTGAATAGTTGTCGGCGATGCCGCCTTTCATTCCCGGTGAGATATCCTCCCTGCGGGCTCTGCTGCTGTGTTGCCATGGAGTACAATGGATGCAATAAAAGCCCACTCTTGTCCTCCAAGCTGTCGTACGGTATATGAAAGACACACGCCCGGCCGGAGTGTCAGCAAATGCCATTATTGCAACACAAGAGAGCATCCTCGTTATAGCTTGATATGATCAGTTAAGCCACATGCTGGCATGTCAGCCGTGTTAACCTCCTGGGAAAAAATAGGTCACTGTATTGAGATATTCACCAATCACATCACGCTGGATTACCCCATGCAGCCAAACGTCCAGGAGGATGGACTATTAGATATTGGAAATTACCTTAGGAAGGAGAAAAATCTCCTCTTGTGTTGACGCGGGATGTGTGTCACGTCATCACGCTTAACTGTGGTTGGGCTTTTTGTGCGTGCGTGCGTGTGTGCGTGTGTGTGTGCGTGTAGAAAATTTCACAGGCGGTCATTTGTCAGAACTGTGGTGAAAAGTGACACGGACAAGCTCTCGAGCCCTTCAGGCTGAAAAATGAATGGATTTCCTGCAAATGATTACTACACGCAGACAGGGACTGTCTGTCAAACTTTCATGCGGATTTGATCCAGATTAATCCGGATCGGCATCTCCGACAATTTATTTGACCAGTAATGAGTCGTCAGTCACTGTCACTAATCAAACATCCAATCAGAGGGACTCTATGAGTGTCACGTCTGAACCGTGTGTCATCTTACTGGCTCCGGACACCATCTTTGCATACACATTTATTATCTGCATGCGATTACATCGGGATTGAACGCCCAGTACAATAATCAAATGGTTATTCAATTCATCAAGTGTGTGACCTTGGACTGTACGCTAGCTGAGTATTTCCATCTTACATCCATCTTCTTTGGGATGCCAGTGCACGCTTCCCTTGTTGACTCATGGATTCACGCGCCACGTTTTCCCAACGGGACACAGAATGTGCGAAACGAAGGTGTCGGAAGGAAGTGAGATTTCGCAACATTATCAGTGTCACAATCAGACTTGGTCATGTTTCTTCATCCCATTGTTCTGTGCAAGCCTGACTAACAAAACCCAGAACAGAATGGGGGAAAGCTTTGCATGTTTCCCAGCATTGTATTGTATTGTGGGGATCCCACCGTGACGACTGTGGGGATACCATGATGACGACTGCGGGGATACCACCGTGACGACGGTGGGGATACCATGATGACGACTGCGGGGATACCACCGTGACGACGGTGGGGATACGATGATGACGACTGTGGGGATACCATGATGGCAATTGTGGGGATACTATGATGACGATTGTGGGGATGCCACCATAACAACTGTGGGGATACCATGATGACGACTGTGGGGATACCATGATCACAACTGTGGGGATCCCATGATTACGATTGTGGGGATCCCACCATGACAACTGTGGGGATACCATGATGACGATTGTGAGGACACCACCATGACGATTGTGGGGATACCACCAAGACGCGTGTGGGGATACCACCAAGACGATTGTGGGTAGACTGCAACAACAATTGTGAGGATACCATGACGATTGTGGGGATACCATGATGACAATTGTGGGGATACTATGATGACAACTGTGGGGATACCATGATGACAATTGTGGGGATACCACGATGAGGAATGTGGAAATACCATGATGACGATTGTGGGGATACTATGATGATTGTGGGGATACCATGATGACGATTGTGGGGATACTATGATGATTGTGGGGATAAATTGATGATTATTGTGGAGATACCACAATGACGATTGTGGGCATATCATGACGATGATTGTGGGGATACTATGATGATGATTGTAGGGATATCATGACGATGATTGTGGGGATACTATGATGATGATTGTAGGGATATCATGACGATGATTGTGGGGATACTATGATAATGACTGTGAAGATACAATGATGACGATTGTGGGCATATCATGACGATGATTGTGGGGATACCATGATGATGATTGTGGGGATACCATGATGATGATTGTGGGGATACCATGATGATGATTGTGGGGATACTATGATGATGATTGTGGGGATACCATGAATATTGTGGGGATAAATTGATGATTATTGTGGAGATACCACAATGACGATTGTGGAGATACCATGATGATTATTGTTGGGAAACCACAATGACAATTGTGGGCATATCATGATGATGATTGTGGGGATACGGAAATACGGATACGGAAATGGTATGGAATGTGGCTGAACAACAACAATTCTGCAAAAATGTCACACAGGGCGTGTAGATTTGCATTTTTTTCCTCTCTTAATAACAAAAAGTCCCCTCCGTGAATCACCACCTTACCGCGGTGGAGGGGTTTGAGTGCCCGAGTGATCCTAGGAGCTATGTTCTCGGGGCCCTTGTAGGGTCTCCCAAGGCAAACAGGTTCTAGGTGACGAGCCAGACTAAGAGTGATTCAGGAGACCCCTATGAAAAAAACCAAGAGGAGTGACCGCACCTCGCCCGGACGTGGGATACTGGGGCCTCACCCTGGAGCCAGGCTTGGGGGAGGGGCTCGCAGGCGAGCGCCTGGTGGCCAGGTCTTGACCCGTGGGACCTGGCCTGGCCTAGCCCGAAGAAGCCACACGGGAACTCCCCCCCACAGACCCACCACCTGCAGGGGAAAGCATAAGGGTCCGGTGCTGTGTGATTTGGGCAGTGGTCGAGGGCGGGTGTCCGGGCGACCCGGTCTTCGGCGGCCAAATCTGGTTCTTGGGACATGGAATGTCACTTCTCTGGTGGGGAAGGAGCCCGAGCTTGTGGAAGAGGCGGAGAGATTCCGACTAGATATAGTCGGACTCACCTCAACCCACAGTTTGGGCTCTTGAATCAAATTCCTTGACAGGGGCTGGACCTTGTTCTTCTCTGGAGTTGCTGCAGGGGAGAGGCGGC
The DNA here is from genome assembly GCA_024372805.1 of Oostethus manadensis. Lineage (NCBI taxonomy): Eukaryota > Metazoa > Chordata > Actinopteri > Syngnathiformes > Syngnathidae > Oostethus > Oostethus manadensis. Next base: position 116,751 of record QODF01000257.1, read on the forward strand.
GAGCTGGTGTGGGCTTATTAATAGCCCCCCGGCTTGGTGCCTCTGTGTTGGAGTCATTCCCAGTAAACAAGAGAACCCGTGCGCGTGCGTGTTGTTGCTGGACGTCTGTGCAAATTACAGTTTGTCCATAACAAACACCATGTTCCCACATAAGCATGTCCATAAGTGCATTTGGCACCAGGGCACCCTAGGTCGCAGGTCTATGATCGACTTTGTGGTCGTATCATCAGACCTGCGTCCGAACACTGCGTGTCCACGTTCTGGACACGCAGGTGAAGAGAAGGGCTGAGCTGTCAACTAACAACCACCTGGTGATAAGTCGGATGAGATGACGGGGAAAGATGCCGGACAGACCTGGCAGACCCAAACGCGTAGTGAGGGTGTGCTGTGAACGTCTGGCAGAGTCTCCCGTTCGTCGAGTCTTCAACTCTCATCTCCGGCAGAGCTTCGCCTGCATCTCGAGGGAGGACCGGGATATTGAGTCCGAATGGGCCGTATTCCGTGCCTCTATTGCTGAGGCAGCCAGTTGCAGTTGCGGCCGCAAGGTGGTCGTGGTGGCAAGCCCCGAACCCGATGGTGGACACCGGGGGTTAGGGCTGCTGACAAGCTGAAAAAGGAGTCCTATCGAGCATGGAAGCTTGCGGGACTCCCGAAGCAGCTGACAGGTACCGGCAGGCCAAGCGGCACGCGGTTTCGGCGGTGGTCGAGGCAAAAACTCAGGTGTGGGAGGAGTTTGGTGAGGCTATGGAGCACGACTTGCGGTCGCGGTGGGGTCTAATTGAATGAGCCAAAGTCTTGCTTGTGTTGTAAGAAAAATATTCTCGCAGTCCATCAAGTGTGTGACTAAGCGTGCCGTTGTCAGCGTGACGGAGGATGAGACTCGATAGTGCCCTCCCACAAAGGCGCACGCAAACACACCGGTTTTCTCTGTTCACCATCTGTCACCCACAAGTCGGCAGGCCGTAGTGTCAGCTGTGAAAAGTGCTGCTCATTGATTGCTACCGGAGGGTGGGCCGGCCCCGTTGCTATTGACTTTCAAACAACTGCCGTGAATTGTGGCAGCAGTTTGGCGCTGTGGCGAGCCAGCTGACTTTAAAGAGCTCATCATGGACAGCTTATACTGGTTCCACGGTAAAACCACCTGCTCAGACCATCATTTCTTCCAGCGCTTGTCCTGTCGTGTTTATTCTGAAGGAGCCCAATTAGGTTTAGGAACTGCGCTTGTCACGGAAATACAGTCTATGGAAATGATAAAAATGATATGTTAGCATACACCCGGGGTGCCCAAAACCCTTCCAGCGAGGGTCACAATACTGAGGCCACTTTGATATTTTACACTTTATTCAACATCTCAAGTAGATATGCTAAGAGATTTAGATGAATGTGTATTACAGAAACAACAGCCTGCATCTCAACCTTGTGGTATTAGTGACTGATGCCCCGTCCACACGGGTATCTCACAAAACGAGGGGTTTTTTTCCACATCATCCACACGTGTTTGTAGCTATAGGGCACTAAAAACTAACAAACCCGACCCGTATTTGCATGAGAAACAAGGATGCCCTCAGAACCGACGATGTTTTCTTGCGTCTAGTTCTAAATCAAGGTTTATAAATAATCCTACCTCGTGCCGGGCGCCATGTTTTTGGAAGTGACCAGACGACAGAGGATGATTCTGATTGGATCGAATTTTAGTAGCTGTTGCCGCCTACAAGCTTATGACTGTGGCTCCCAATGCATTTATCCGGTTACGTGACAATGCGTTTTTTTTAATACAAGGTCGTGTGGACTCAATTTTTTTCATAAACGGAGAAGGAGAAATATGCGTTTTTAAAAATAAGCTGCTACGTCTGGACGAGGCATACGTGTGTCATTACTTTTTCTTCACCCTTCATTTTTGCATTTTTGCTGTTGGTGTTTTTTTAATTTATTTTACAAATACTTCAATAGTTCAGAACACTGTGACTTTATTCCCATAATACTTGTACTTTATTCTTGTGATATCACAACTTTTTCTACCAAATCTATTCATTCATTTTCTATAGCACTTATTTTCATTAGGGTGGCGGGTATGCTGGAGCCTATCCCAGCTGACTTTGGGCAGGAGGCGGGGTACACCCTGGACTGGTCGCCAGCCAATCGCAGGGCACATATAGACAAACAAACATTCACACTCACACCGATAAAAAATTTAGAGTGGCCAATGAAGTTAACATGCATGTTTTTGGAATGTGGAGGAAACCGGAGCACCCGAAGAAAACCCACACACGCACAGGGAGAACATGCAAACTTCACAACAAGATGCCCAACGGAGATTCGAACTACCTGACTGTGAGGCCAACATGCTACCTACTCGGCCACCGCGCAGCCCTACCAGACCTAATTTTCCATAAATAGCTACCTTGATTTTTGTGTTGTTGCTAATACTCCTAAACCTCGGGCCACACTTTGGACACATAATAACACAGACACCATGGAACCTTACATACATGAGGGGTGCGCTAAAGTGGAGTCTCATTATTTCATTCCAGAAGGTTTTTAACTGAAACGGATACTAACCGGATCAGCTTTTCCAATAAGAAAGAATGTAAATCCAATAGATCTGTTCCAGAAAGCCCAAAACACCTTTGTATACTGTAGTTTGGCATGTGGGAAACAGTCGGAAAAGCATATGTAACGGATGCCAGCCAGTGCGGCTGTGCGAGTGTACGCTGGTAAACCTCACTCGCTCTGCCTCAAGAGCTGCGCTGAACACTCAGCTGACGCTCCGGGCTTTTGGTCGAGTGGTCAGCGCCCTCACCTCCCATGACAAAGGTCGTGTGTTCAAGCCCCGGTGCGGGCAGTGCGAAGCAGGGCGGGTTGCACCTATAAATGCAATACACTACAAAGTGAATAAAAGGGATAAATGAACAGTTACGGTTACATTTATTGAAAACGTGAGTGTCCCCAAAAACCAGATTACGGCCAATTAGTTGCTAAGGCTCGCCTGTGCCCCGGGGAAGTCGTCTTGCTTGATGGCGACCATGTTTTTCAACCAATCTTACTCAAATTTCATTGCTAAAACGTTCAATAAATAGATGGACAGCGGCTTGCCTTATCAATACATCGTTGCATATGCCGCTTTAATCGAATTGCGGTAAATTTTCAACATTTCGTCATGCGGTTTGTTGGGTTTGTTTTGAGAAATGGCGCGGCTAACATGCATTGTTTTTGTAGACTATTGTCACACTGGGACGCAAAACCGGACTGCAGCGTTTCTTCATTGCAGCTTGTTTACACTCTTGTGTATAGATTTATTAGCACGCCCCCATGTTTGTTGGTGTCATGTTCTCTGCGGGAGGCCGTTGGCTGGCGGCAGGAGAAGAAGGAGAAGGCGGTGGAAGGAAGAGAAGATCGTGAGTCGAGTGTCCGTGTCCCACCGCATTCTCAGGTTACTCACCGCTCTCATGCATTATTGCCGGCCCTCATCTATTATGGACGAGGCAGGTACAATGCCACACAACCCCCGGAACCCATGCTTCCATTGCACTCCCTTGCCAGAAAAGCCCCACGCCACACCCTGGAGCTTCGTTGTCGTGTCTTTCTGGGTTGTGACCTACATAATCAAGGAGCGGGGACAATGTCTCGGGGAAAGAGAGCTATTGGGCAGTGAGACAAGTGGAACACTGGAAGCGACTCAATGGTAGGGAAAAGATATTAGGCAATGGTGAATTTATTTATTTTTCTATTTGACAAAAGAGCACAATTACCTGCCAAATGAAGGCTTGTGGTTATCAGTATGAACTGAAATAGGCCTTCGTGCAGTAACAAGTTCCAGATAACAACAGTCATGACAACTTACAGTATGAGGTACTCCCCTCTGTACTTTTGCCTTTTTTAGCAAGACGCTCTGGGGAATGTGTCCAGTCACACGCTCCCCCCCTACGTTTGACACTCTACTGTTTGACATTGGGAGGTAACTTTCCAGTTGCCTGCAACACATCCCCAAGCACGGCCAATGTTTGCCAAGCAGACCTTGAAAGTAGTGGACATTTGGATGAGGCCATGAACGGTAAGACACGGGATAACCTGATCGATTGCCGTTGCAAGCACGAGTTGTTGCTCCTAGCCGGGGTCTGCAGCACTGGATGAACTCAATTTGAGGGCGAGGTGTCCCGTGTTAGCTCACAGTTGCCATGACTTATTTGGACTCCTCTGGGTGGTTCTGAAACTGGGCTAGCTGAAAGTAGGGTAGCTGTTAACTAGGCTACGGACAACCGTGTGGTCTGGCTTGCGTCGACGGTTTCCCCCCCAAAACATTTTTCCCCAACCTGTTTGATCCCACCGACCAGCTCGTTTCTGTCAACCCCTCTGTTGGGAGACAAAAAAGAGTGAAAGGGGTGCGGTCCAGCTCTCAAAGTAATGCTGATGTGTTCAGGGTGCTTTATTTTAACATTCATCCAAAAACAACAAAGTTCCCCACAAGGGATTTGACACAGACCGTAAATTCCGGACTAGAGAGCGCACTGGAATTTAAGCCACACCCACTAATTTTCAAGAAAAAACGATTTGTACTTACCGTATACAGGTTGCGCCTGTCTATAAGCCACAGGTGTCCACGTTGCCACATGGGAGGCATACTTAGTACAAGATGTTGCACAGAAATATATTTTTATATTTTGAATTAAATACGTGTTTGCTTTCCAAACAGTGTGTGTAAGATGACTAGTTTAAAAAGCCAAACATTGCTTGGCTTTGGTCAAACATTGCTGTCTTCATCTTCCTTATCTCCTTCAGCGTCAGAATTGGACAGCCTTACAATTTCTTCATCACACACTTTGTCAGTCTCTCTGTCTTATGTTGTTGCGTTCAGTGTCACTTTTGTGTGGAGGCAAATTTGCCTTGGAGCATGAGCTGTCCTCTTCATCAAGCAGTAGTCCGGTCTTTGGAAACTCGTTGGTGATGGTGGAATTTTTGAGATCCATTGGCAGACTTTTTTTATGGTGAGGGTATGTGCATGAGGCACAAAATAGCTGTTATAGCGAAGTACACGAGATGTCGCAAGAGTAGAACGTGACCATAAATGAGCCACAGGGTTCAAAGCGTGACAAAAAATTACACTGCAAATTACTGTGCAAACAAACCGTATTTCAAATATCTGCTGTCATAATTTTTGTTTGAATTTTGCTTCCATTATCCTCACTGGTCTGGTAAGCAGGGGCAGGGAACCTTTGGCTAGGGAGCCAGATGGAGCTCTTTTGTTGACTGCATATGGCTCTCAGAACTTTCTAAACACCATAACATTTATTTATTTTCATTGAGTTGTTTCTCAAAATATATGTAACATATCTTGCTTTACGACAGGAGTCGTGGAAGTGCGGCCCGAGTGATTTATTTGCCACGATCTAAAAATACAAGTTTTAAAAAGTTTTAAAGAAACAGCAAAAATTTGAAAAAATAAAGTCAAAATATTACAGGAATAAAGTCATAATAATGAGAAAAGTTGAAAAGAATTGGGACATTTTTTAAATTGCTGTAATTTTACAAGTAGAAAGTCAAATTATTGAGAGAAAAAAGGAAGAATTTTACGAGAACAAACTTGTAATATTATGAGTAAAAACAGTGTCATTTTAAGAAATTTTAAATGTCGAAATATTAAGAAACAAACAGAACAATACAAAGTTGTCATTTTTGGAATATTAGGTTGGGGGAAAATTAATGTGGAAAAAGTTAAACTATTGTGGGGAATATTACAATTAAACATATTTTTGTTGTATAATGTTTTTGTGTATTTTTTTGCAGACATGTGAAACATGACAGGAACCACAGTGTTAAAAATGACCTTCAAAATATAAAACCTTCTCAGCACTTTCATCCATCCAATTCAGTTCTGAAATCGTCGGCACACTTTTACTTGTATTCACTTTTCAAAAAATAGGAAGGATATCTCACAATGTGTGTCGTTTATGGCTCTCTTAGCCCAAAAGGTTCCCCTCCCCTGTTGTAGACAGTACCTTCATGTGCACACTGGCCAGTAGTGATAGCATGCGCGGCCAACTTTTACCCTGAAGTGATGTGTAATGGTGTTATTACTAACTCCAAATCAAATGTATTGGGAGAACCGGCTAAAACTAATCCTAATTAATTGGCTTGCTCAGCCCTGCTGTTTTTGCTACAGCCAAGTGAGTTTTCCCCAAACAGGCCGAAAGTGTAATTGCCACACACACACACACACACACACAGAGGTCATTACACTACCACTAAGCATCTCTATAAGCATCTCTTTAAAGCCATGCAGGCATCTCTGACATATCCATCTGCTACACTAGGATCATAGTGGATCCCCCCTGCTCTCCCTGGCTCTAAATCGGGCGTAGGGGTGTGTCGGTCTGTGGTAATGGTGACGGAACATAAATACTGTATGATGGGACTGTAGGTGTCCACAATGGACTTCAGTAAGGTCTTGTTTGTCTGCTTTGAAGGGTATTACCTAAAGGAGCCCAATGTGTATGTTTGTGTAGTTATGTCTTTCTTTCATATGCTAAGTAGCATATGCCCTTCTTCTCTTCCTCTCCATGCTCTTCTTGCCTCCCAGGGGAAAAGCCCCCTTGCGAAAGGGAAGAAATGGGTTGTAAAGGGCATGGAGTTCCCATTGGATCGGCCCCCAACTTTACCCCATCTGTGCCCAATGCGGGCTAGGTCGCGCTTCTCTGGACCGGACAAATTGAACACCTAAATGTTGCAAAAACAGTTTTAATTGGCGTGTTCTTTCCAATTTACCTAAAGTCACCTTTGCTGCAGCCAAGCGTTTCTCTCTCTTCTTGCTTTATATAAATGCCTTCCACGTTTATTCTGCCTGATATGTTGGTCTGCTGGGGTTTTGTTATTTTTTCCACTTTCACTCCAGTTCCTCATCTCCTCGTCTAAATGCAGAATCTCCTGTGGTTTCTCAGCCTTTGCTGTAACTGAATCAAGTCTATTTATGTGCCCCAGATTCTGTGACATGTTGGATGCTCACTGGCCGGAATGAAGCCAGCTCCGCCTGTCTAGCAAATATGGAGGCTACTGACGGAAAACCGAACGTGGAAAACATCTCCGAGATGGCTGGAACCAAACCGCTTCTATGGTACCGCAACTCACACATGGACTTATTAGGCTGACTGGGCGAGTCACCGTCCTGACAAGCCAAGTTGGCACTTGAGGTGACTTATTGTCTGCCAGTGCAAACTCGGCCCAGCGCAGTTGTTAACATGACACTGGAGAAAATCTCAAATGTGGCTTGTTATCATCAAAAGCAGGAAAAAGCTAGCATTCACACAGTGGGACGACAGTACCCTTAGTGCAGTGGTTCTCAAATAGTGGGGCGGCGTGGTGGACTAGTCAGGGGGGCGCGAGAAGCAGCGAGTACTTTCAATGTTAGTCTTATCCTGCCAATTTGCCATTTGACTCTTGAATACACTTGTTGCATTTTCCTGGTTTCACTTTCAAGTTCAGTTTGTACGGTACAGATAAATGAATACATGTTGTCAGTAGTATTTCAAATGGGGTGGGGGGCGGCAACATTTCTGGACCCTGGGGGGGAGTGGGCGTGACAGAAAATAACTGAGAACCACAACCTCATTTTCCCTTCATCAAGAGTCTCCCAGCACTCAATGAATAAACATGATCAGTGCAGCATGCAAATGAATATAAACTGTAGGCTTTCTAATATATGCTATATTTTTTATGAAATTATTATTACTATTTTAAAAATCATTTTTTGACCAATAATCTAGGATTATTCTCTTTCTGGTCACGTCATGGCCACGTGCTAGTCAGAATTCAGAACAGGGTATGGTATGACCATTGAATCCTTGCCCTGGAATTATTTAAAATATAAAATATAAGGGTGCGTCCCAATAAATGACCATCTCTTTGATCAGTTCTTTTATTTCAGTAGTTCAATTCAAAATGTGGAATTATATTCTATTTTATAAATATGAAATATTTAAATATGAGTACTAGTTGAACAATATATTTCCTAATTTCTTTATACTTATGATGATTGTAGCTTACAGTTAATAACAAAACTATTTCAGGTTCTCCAAAATGGTTTTTGCTTTAATCAGGAACCGCACAAACATCTTGAACCGTTCATTCAGGGGTGTCCAAACCTTTTCCACTCTGGGCCGCATACTGAAATGTCAAAGGATGAGGAAGCCACTTGGATATTTGATGATATATATTTATAATTTCCGCTAAATAGGTTGAAAGTACAAAACATGCAGTATAATAAAATACAAACTTTGTGCTATTTATTAACAACATCAACATTCAGGCCTGTGGGCCGCATTTGGCCCGCTGGTTGTAGTTTGGACACCTGAGCTTGAATTGGTCGCTTGGTCCAGTGGTTCTCAAATGGTTTGGCTGCAGCACCAATAACCACCGCTCATTGACAAGCGCGAAGGCAAATTGCGGACCTTACATTGAAAGGGACTTTTTGCAACACATGAGCTGCAAAGATGAGATGGAACCCTCTCCTTGTGGCGCGCTCTTCTCTAGCAGATATCTGCTAGCAGGTATCTAGCTTGGGTGTCGGAGTCCCCACTCAATGTCCATCCCCTCCTGCTCAATCTTGACACAATCACTCATAAACAAGGCATGCGGCATTAACAGACATCGGGTCATTACTTTTTTTTTTTTGCCCAGGCATAGGCCGCCGATCCGCTGAAAACGGTCACAGGACCCACCAGTTGAGAATTGCTGACACCGGACTGAAAGGGGTCATAGTGCCACTTATGGGGGCAGAGGTTTGGCCAATAATTTGGTTTCAACACTCGTGGTTGTATTTCATGCCTATTTCTAGTCCACACGTCTTTCACAATGACTCCTTGTCGGTCCGATTTGATTTTTTCTCCCTCCCTCTTTGCACAACTCCGGCCTTTGTCCCGTCGGGCCTCGCAACCCTTACCGTGCGGCTGCCCTCGCAAGTGCCTGCCGTAAATTCCTGGGGCGGTTGGAAACTCAAACATGCCCAGTTCACGATAAAACCAACAACCCCTCCTCTGCCTTCCTTTCCCGCCGACCACCACCTCTTGCACACAAGCGAGGCTTTGTGCGACGAACTCACAAGGTCTCCCTTCAGATCTTCACACCTGTATTATTCGTTCCCTGGTATCTGCCAGCTCTTTTTTCCATATTAATCGTTAAATTGCAGGCCTGCTTGGGACAAAAAGTGATTACAGTCATTTCGGCAGACTAATGACACACTGTCCGAGAGAGGTTTTATGTTGCAATTTGCAAGCGAGCGCCAGAGTGACTGATAAAGCCACTGCTTGCCCACATGCGATAAATCAAAAGACTTTTTATTTATCGCATGAAAGACTCAGCTTTCTAAACGGATGTGTTATTCAGCCTTTTTCAAACTCCTCACACATCATGAGCCTCTCTCAAAAGTATGCCACACTTCTTTCCCCTTCAAGCGGAGGAAGCCCAAAGTGACAACCCCCCCCCATTCCAGCCCCGAACATCCACCCGCCGCCAATGTGCTGAGCCAGTGGAAAATGCGACGAGCAACAAAGTTGCGTATAAAGATCAGATGACCTAAAGGAAGCAATATTCATGCGCCGCTTGACTAAGAAGAAAAGTATCATTCTTTTCCACTCCCTTTGACCTAAAGAGGAACAACAACCCTGCACCCGTGCAACACACTCACATTTTGAAAGATGTGTCTTTGCTGATGGACTTTTTCCATCCTCGCAGGGGGTTTGATTAGACTTTGTTCTCTGTGTAGATAGCTTTTTAAACACATGAAAAAATCCATGATTACACCATTCTTACCGTCAGAAAATGCATATGACACTGTAACAAAGTCCACTGTGAGGCTTCAAACCCTCCTTGCGAGCAGACATCGTGTATGTGTTACTACAGAATGATCAAACCCTCTACAAGACCTCAAACCCTCCCTGTGAGCAGAGATCGTGTATGTGTTACGGTGCCTGCACACCAACTACTAAAATAGCAAAACTTTTGGGGTGGTGACAGTGATTAGAAATTGAACTGGTATCCCTCAAGTGACCCCCAAATCCATTCAGACAAAGCTACAGTCAAACTTCATCCATTTTCCATGGGCCCCTCATTGGCCTCAACGGGTGAGCTGGGCCCTATGCCAGTTGACTTGAACATACGAGGGGCATGTATACGAACAAGCATTCGCACTCACCTTCATACCTATGGACAATTTAAAGCCTCTCGTTTGGTTAACGTGTGTTTTTTTGGAGATTCAAACCCTCATTCTCCTGAATATGGAGACAACATGCTAACTGTGATGGAGTGGTCCTTCCTTTACCAGATTTGATAGTCATCTGAAGATAATACGGAGTCAGAACAAGCCTCTGCAGACCCAGCAATGTGTCCAGAACACCACCAGGAGAGACACAAGGCAGCTTGATGATAAAGAAGTTGGATATTACACACACACACACAGACACACACACACACATTGGATATTTAGCCTTTGTCCAACTCATCATTACAGTTTGTCTGAGAAAGTTCTCTGTGTACCATCAAATCAGCATTCAGCATCCAGACCTAGTCCCTCTGTCACACTAATCACTAATCCAACATGCAGCCTAATAATAACCAATTCAATAGAAACCACATTTAATTATAAATTGGACAATTTAGGTGGCATTTCAGGAAAAGAGCAGCAGAAGACGTCTCATTGCTCTTGAACCTTTAATTATTAGTCAAGCTAGCTTGTCTCATAGCCCAGCAATTAAAGTTCTAAATTGGGATGAACACACACACACACACCGCAGCTAATTTGGTTCATCCTGAAAACCACTTTTCCAAACACTTTTTTTTCATTCTTGAAACTCTTTGAAAGTAGCACACGGTTTGTTTTCCATCCTTTCCAGGGGGACTTTTTTTGGGTGCGCCCCGTCACTCATGACGCCAGCGTGTGAGTAATAAGAACTAGTGACGAGGCACAAGGTGACACATTAGCATGGACTAATGGCACTTGACATTTACTGTAGTTCACGAGAGGCTCCAAAGCATATGGCAAGTTTCCACCGAGGAACCAACAGCTGTGGGCTAAACCACCGGGCCCCCTGGTGTGAAAAATGCAAAGATTTCCTTGCAAAAGCAGATTTTCATTGGCATCAGGGATGGCATACCTTTTATTTTAAAGAGATAAAGCGCCAAAAAGCCGGCAGCGTGTGTGGAAAATCTGAAGCACTGATTCGATTGTATTTTGAAAAGTTGTGTCAAAAATGCAAGCATACATTCAACACTGGAATGTTGTGTGGAGCAATAGTTAGACGGTGTCACGAGATTTCTCGTGTCGAAAGAAATCTGTCTATCAGACTATAAACCATGACACAGCTCCAGTGAATGATAATACATGTAATGTAATGTGAAAGTAGCACATGAAGTGCTTTAGCACACTATAAACCTTGCAATCCTACCTGCACTCGACGTTTCCAGCGTCACTTGCTCGAGACGTCTGACTTCTTTTTGTCAGCGTTGGACAGCTGCCGCGGTGTTAATGTCCAAGCAGAAGCTGTACTAATTCTACATCCGATCAAAGTCATTTAAGATTTGTCAGATCAAAACACAATGCATATAACATATCCATAGTAGAGTCTAATAATTTGATCCTACTTCCTGGTAAAGGACTCTATGCATCATGGGAAGTGTAGTTATTCATTCATTCATTCATTTTCTACGCCGCTTATCCTCATTATTTTAGCGTAAAGATAAAGCTAATCTACTGCAGTCTGTTATGCATGTGTCTTTGCATAACTATACATCAGAATCAATCATTAGCAGCAGCAGCTACAGCTCCCCTCATTATTTTAACTTTTACCTTGTTTTGCTTCAATTTGTGGAAGCATCGCACAGGTCATGCATGCCAGGTTATAAAATGGACCTGCATTGTTTTGTGACTCCGTTAAATAAAACTCTCTGTTTGTCCACTCCTACACTTCGTCACAGTAGCTTTCTTAAATATTCATCACATTCTCGTGGAACCCGATATGGTGTATCTTCTTGTCTGGTGAGCTGAGTGTATCCTGACAACCCTAATAGTTTTACACCTGTTCCCCCAGTGGTGTCAGGGCCAGCAAGGCCTTTTCTGCTGGCCTAAATACTGTCAGAAGCACTAATGTATATTTCCTACATCATTTCTAACATGTACTTCACGAAATTGTATACATTTATTCCCAACAGCCTATGATCTTTCTTTTGTAGCATGTCTTGGCTGCATTGCTTCCACTACAAGTGTTTGTAAGTCCAATACGATTTCAGCTTCCATGTGTTGCCATGTCAATCTAACCTCCCCAGGCCTTCAGAATCAGTAGTGCTGGCCACGTCACTTCAAGTGTATTAACAACTGGGCAGTTTTTCCAACCAGCAGTGTGTCCATTCGCCACACAGTAACGTCAGCATTTTTCCGTCCTCTGATTGGTCGGTCAGAGAAAAACCCTTTGACAAATAGGTCTGCAGCCATATGGAAAGGAAGATGGGTGTTGTCTATAAATAATCAGCATCTCTTGCGAGCATGCTGTATTCTATTGACAGGTTTTATGTTATTTGATCAACACGGATTCAGAATGGATGCAGATGACTGGTTAGGTCTGGCTGAGCACCAGGCAGCTTCCGCCGGTGGAAGTCACGTAATGGTCACAGTAACTGGCGGGAATGGTCCGCACGCGTACCGCCGATGAAGTATTCAAAGATTAAGGGTTAACTGTATTTCTTGCTTTAGGAACAATGGTACTCCTCCCCAAAATGTGAAATGCCTCACTCCTTGTTGTATTGCGTCGCCGTATGTTACTGGTGGTTTGTACAATTGCGACGCACGCATTACTTACGAATGTGTTTTTGTGGCTGCGTCTTCTCACTGACGAATCTAACTGACAGCGATTGCAAAAGCCAACTTGCAGAAATCTAAAGTCATTGTTCTTTTCATCCAGAGCTTCCTCTTTTTTTTGTCCTTTGTTTCCACCGGACTCAGATGTTCCCAAAAAGGTGTTAAAAACTTTCCAGCTTTGCACGAGCTCAGCCAGCTCCTTGTTTGTAGAGCTGCAGTGCGGCGAAGGCGTTAATGATAAGTCCCATTATGCCGAGAGCAAGTAAATTACTCACAGAGGTTTGACCCCCCAGCAGGCCTTGCTCCCTGTTTATCGTTTAGCACCAATAATGACGTTTTTGAAGCATCACGTAGAACATGTCTTCGTTTGCTCTCAACCTGAGATGTGTGTGAAAAACGAGGCAGTGCCGTCTATCTGCATTGTTGTGCAAACGCACTTGGTTGTGTTTCGCTTGCAAGCAGCAGCGGTGCTTGAAAAAACGCGGCGTGAGACTCCTCACTCCCAAAGACTACAGGCATTGAAGGCGAGGGAGGAAAAAAAAACCTCTACGTCATGGAAATAATGACGTCAGGTTGGATTAGGGGCAAGGGGGGCGAGCCTGGACTAGTTTAGGTGGAGTCCGTGCTAACTCAAAAACCACGGAGGTAAAGGCGACTGGTTTTCGCAGGCCGCATCAGAATTTGAATAATCTCCTTATCGTACAGAAATTTGGGAGTACGGGGGAAGGGAGGGGGAGGTCGTGACGTAACCGTTTCCATAGGCGACTGATGTGCAGGCTGAGCCAATGGCAATCCACACCAGCCGTTTAGCCCCTCCTCCCCTTGACGTGCACCACCAGTCCCTTGGTGGGGTTGTGGAAAAAGGGAACGCGGAGGGAGCGAGATGGCTGGCGCCGAGCACTTCCGCTTTCGCCAAAAGTCACCGGACACGAGCGCGAGCAGGTCGTGCGCGCAATAGGTTCGTCGTCATTAGATACCGACAATACACGGGCCATTCTTTAACACAAACAACCACATGCGAGCGTTAGCCTGGTAGCACAATGCTAGTACTTTGCTCGTAGGCCAATTTGAACGCGCGAGATACAGGTGTTGTGGAGCGTTCTTGTCACGGGAGGGGCGGCAACTATCTTGGCTGCTCGCTACACTCTGTGCACGCGCTGGTCGTGGTTGGGACGTCACAGTGGGCGGGGCTTGTACCACAGTCCAAGGGAGCGAGCCTCCGAGTCGGTGAGACCGAGGGGGAGTGAGAGAGAGAGGGCGACAGGCACTCGGTGTGCTCGTCGGAGAAAGGAGTAAGTATTTTCTCTTCTCCTACTTTCCGTTGCCGCCTGGAAAGTGCCTCGCGACAACGGCTGCCCCCGGTTTATTCCGGTGGCCGGTTCGGAGAGGACGCCTGTGCGGGGAAGTCTCCCGTTTTGCAGACAATGTTCAAACGAGACGCGGTTATCAAGCTGCGGCTGGTTGGTTAGCCTCACGTCAAGCTAGCACGGCTAGCCCTCTATCCGGGGAATAGACACTGACATTGGGCGTCCCGTCTCCCAGCCCTGGAGGCGTTTGAGCCGGGATGCTGCAAAATCTCCGGTGCACCTTCTTCGTGTGCTTTCTCCTCTTCTGCGCCGCTGGTTCGGTTCCCCGGAGCTGTCAATCTGTGTGTTGCAGCGCTCGTGTGTTCTTTACTATCAGCACATGCTAACGCCTGCGAGCTACTAGGCTAGCAGCGTGAGCTAGCGCGGGTCGCGGTGGGCTTTTAAAGCCGTTCTCCTTTCATTGCAGAGTTCGGCAACCTTTGGGGGCTACATGAGAGAGAGTGTTAGGCGTGGGTTGCACTCCCTTCCCTTGGTTTCCCTCGGGGTTACTCTTTCATATTGAGAACCTGGACTAATAAGATTTGGTCTCTTGACTTCTAACTTCTAACGGAGCATCGCGTTGGAACCACCAGAAGTGTCAACCCAAGTCTGACTCTTGCACCCCCCAGCTAGATGGATATTGACGAGCACTAATTTCCAAAAAAGATTCCTGTCTACTGCAGCTTTTTTCCCCCATGACCCAGATGGACGCTTTTTGCATTCCTCCACTTTACCTGCAAGCTTCTGCAGCCACTGAGTCCCTCTTTGGTGTCGAGATGAAGGGATCACTGCTTATCCAATTAAACCATGCAGTGGTGCTGCTGCAGGGGCACCATCTGCTCCTGTGGCCAATTGCAATTGCAAAGTTTCTTTCTAACGATGAGAAATAAACACAATGACGCTAATTGGCCTGCGTTTGGTGATGCAGGGTGTGTAACATGGTCTATCCTGAGGCATTATGTGATGCGGCGACGACTGCCAAGCACTTCCCTCGTCGACCGCTGCATTCATGAAGGTGAATGACCAATGCAGCGTTCAACAGATGCAAGCTATGTGATGCTAATAATAATACTAGAAGAACATAAATACTGTATTAAAAGAATCAAGTTGTCGCTTTACAGGGGTGCGACAGGGACAGCGTTTGACTATACTAGAACATGGCGGCCATTTTGCAAAGATGGGCTCAAAACATAACAAGGCACGTGTTAAAAAAATCTGCAGTAAAAATATGAGAAAATGCAAAAAGTTGTACAATATTTTATCATGATTAATTGATAATGTCACTAGCTGCTGTGTCAAGATGAGTTTGTTTTGATTCCAGACTGTTTGGGCGCATCACTGCCGTCATCTGTATGTTCCATTTGACATGATTATTATTGTCTTCATTGTGTCCCTAAGGCTGTCTTTTTCAGCCCAAAGAGCCACATGGAGCACTTTTAATGATTTATGTAAACCAACACCAAAACATCAGGTCGCTCTGTCCGAGGCCTTTGGACTCGGACTGTTGCAGTCACTCAAAAAAAAAAATGGTAGCTCTCATCCTGCTTGCTACAGACTATTGACAGCATGGACCCTGCTGCCTGTCCAACAAAACAAAGCATACAAGTCTGTAGTTTGCTCTTTTTTTAAGAGAGCTTCTATGGCACAGCGGCGTATCATTTAACACTGCTTGGCCGTGTGGTACATTTGGATCGCGTTCCCCTGCTTACTTTTGTAATCCAGACTTGTTACATTTTGTACAGGGCAGAAGCAGCACGCCTCTGCTAATTTCCCTTTGCATAAAATGCTCTCTGTCCTCTGCCTGCAAAGGGGCATTCAGTCAGCTGAAAGCTTCACCCTGAATGCTTCCATGGTGGTGCAGTCCCACTTCCAGCTGCCTCATGTGCGCTGGAGACGCTTACGAAAGGCTCCAGGCTCCAAAAATAACATTTTGTGTTGTCAATAAGCACCTTTTTGCTGTAAGGTATCTAGCTCACGAGGTACTGATGAGAGCTTGTAGTGACATGTGTGCTGTGTAAACCTACATTGAAAGACATATGCTGGCTCTTAGTGTTTATGGTACATTTTGGTCATATATTATGAAACTGAAGTTATATCGATCAAAATGTTGCTACCCCTGTGCACGAGCTGCGTTGCAGCATATCATAGAACACCCCTAAAACCCATCAAAACAATGGCTCATCCAGGGTCCCCCAGTTATACAGTCAAACTTAGTTTTTACACTCACTGGTCGGGCATTTTTTTGAGTGCAAGCGCCATTCCATCTCCACAGAATGTACCGTGTTTTGCTGCATCAACAGTAAGTGTAAACTGCGGGTCGCGGGTATGCTGGAGCCTATCCCAGCTGACTTTGGGCGGGAGCCGGGGTACACCCTGGACTGGTCGCCAGTCAATCGCAGGGCACATATAGACAAAGATACAACCAGTCACCCTCACATTCATACCTACGGAAAATTTAGAGTCGCCAATTAACCTAACATGCATGTTTTTGGAATGTGGGAGGAACCCGCAGAACACTCTATGAAATATATTTTTGTTAATATTTTTGGATTTTGAAATGGATTCATTGGATTTTCTATGGGAAAATTGGTCTTGTTTTTTTACATAAGTGGGGATGTCCACGGATATTCTGGCATAAAAATGAGAGATTGGTTCAAACTGGTGTTGGTTTTTCTGCGGATAATGACATTGGCGCCAACATTCTCCACACATAGCATTATGAGCGCATTTTATCATTTCATTGATTGCATTCGTCCAAAGTTTCATACTTGGCATTCCACCTTCTTCTCATCCAGAGCTCTGTGTCACAAACAAACGGTACAGTTCCCAGCATTAGTCAGTAAAATTTTGATTTTTGCATTAATGAATACTCATCTGGCTTAGGTGATGACACGATAACGTTATTTGAGTTGAGCATTGGGCATGGCCGTTTTATATGGCACGTGTTCTGTAACTTCCAGTTTGTTTGATAAGCAGACAAGGTATGGCCCATTTTTTAATAGGAAAGAAATCTTAAATATAAATGGTGCTCCATAGAAAACACACCTAACTGGCTGTTACCAATATTAGTTAACATCAGAGCCGGGACAAGAACATTCATGGATTACACTGATAGATACTAACGCTTTAGCCGTCCTCCTACTTCCCCTCGTCATTCGCTTGTACTGCCTCTCGCGTAAGTCAGTCGTGTCATAACGCTGATACACAGTGTTCCTATTGTACAATGGCCCCGGACAACCGGGTCAGACAGCCAATGGAATGGCAGACTGGCCTGGGAGGTGATGGGGCCTAGAATGGCACGTCATAAAGAACACAGAGCAGGTCTGGGCTTCAAAGGCCGTGCTGATGAAAGATGCTCACCAACGTGTGCAGCAGCTGCATAACATTGTCAGCAGTGTAACATTTTACTTAGCATTAAAAAAAAAACCCAAAACCTATTCAGATTCACATATTCATGTTGTGCTGAAAGGTTAGTACAATGCCTGACTCAAACCACAACAACTTTAACGCTTTTCAATACCAGAAACCTCAAAGATTGCGGGTTTTCGGTCATTTGTTGACATTGAGAATTTGCTTTTCCTTTGGAACACATGAAGACATTAACACGATGTACCAAGATTTGACACTTTATGTGATTCTTAGTGCAATTGGCCAGGGGAGGAATGTTTGGACAATTCTTCTGTTATTTAAAAAAAAAAAA
>QODF01000257.1:134675-147179 GCA_024372805.1 Oostethus manadensis
ATATATATATATATAAATGGTGACCCCAACGTGATTTTATTTTCATGGGTTCTGAAATTGCTGACTGCACACCCTCCTATTGGCTGTATAATCCGAAAAACTGAAGCACAAAAACATATTGGACTTACTTTTTTAAGAGAACATATATCGCTGGTGAAACTTCCAGAGAATGAGACACCTTCTTAGGGTGTTGTGAGAGTACGTTGTCTGGTGGACCTCTGGCAGTACTACGTTTGTGAAATATTTCTTCCTGGTAGCAGGTAGTGAGAGAGCAGTGGGCGGAACGCAGTGACTTTCCCCGCTGAGAAAGCCTGGTCATCTAGTCCCATGAAGACAATTCTTTTTCGGATTATCTGCAAGTGATGGCTACAGCGTGTTAGCTGCAGTTTGACTGATGTTGCACTGGGAGCCTCAAAAACTCCCCTTACTCCGTTCTTCAAATGCCGTATTAAATGAAAGCTTTTTGATGTCTTCCCCCCCAGATATTTTTGCTGGCATGTGTTGCAGGATGCAAACTTTGCATCTCTCTCACAAATGGCCGATAACATGTTTGTCAGGTCGCTACCATGCTCACGGGGTTCTCTGCTGACTGGAGGCTGCAATAGTACCAGTGATCGGCAAAAGCTTTTCAGCGGAAATTATCTGATGCCGATTGATCGGTGCATCCCTAATTTAATTTGCTAAAACTTAATTTTTGCGTTTGTTTACAAATTTTTTATGTCTAATTCCGAAGTGCAAATTAAACTTTTGAACATCTGGACTGAGCAAGGAAGTCATTTAAAGGGAGAATAAGGCAGATCCAGCTAGAGTGAAGCCTATCAGCCATTCTTGTACCGTTATCATACAGCACTAGTGTTAAACATTTCTATGACAAAACAAGGACATAACAAAACAAACCAACTTCTAGTACTTGTGCTGCCTTTTGAACTGGTAAATGCGGCATCGTCCTCAAAAAATGGGGAGAAAGGAGTATCTTGTTGGGTCTAAGGTGAGAGCCAGTATTCACTGCTTCAATTTTTCCAGATTTTTAGTTGCAAGCATGTGGAATGTCAATATTGACCAACTTTTTGGCTCACAGCCACAAACTTCAACTATAAACACGCGTAGCATGTTTTATTACCTAGCGTGAACTTTTCCAAACTCAAAGGTGAGCCAGCAGCAGCAGCTCCTGTAGCATAACCTCTCTGTAGTGGCCTGAGACACCATAAGCAAGAAAAGTAGCATTTTGGTGTTGTTCGCCTGCGATAACATTGTCGCCATACTTTGCGTAATATGTAGGCCATGTACGTGCATTGTCAGCTGCCTTGTAAAGTTTTTGTCCAGACGGCACAGCAAAGGGATTATGTGTTTTTATCTCACAATTGAGGATGATGGGGAAAATGTAAAAAGTCGTCTTTTAAGAAACAAGCAAGTGGTGTTTACAATGAGAGAATAATTCCCTGCCTTGATGCGTTTAGAATCCCAGCCAATGCATCAGAAAACTCATCTGTTGCTTTCTCTCCAGCACCTTCGCTTTCAACTTTAAGGTTGTGCAAATTACCAGAAGGCTGAGACCACATGAATCATTCCTTACTGACCATAAACTCCTTCAAGTTTTCTTACAAATCTTTTAGCCTTTTCCTGAAGCGACATAAGGCGACCTGGGATATTGCGTTGCTTCTGCTCTTCCAGCTAAAGCACACGCAACCTTTCCTTGTCAATAATGAGACCACTCTGCTGCTAGTTATTACTCTCACTTTCATATGAGCAGATCCTCATGATAATCCCAAGACCAAAAGTGTGCCCTGTATTCCAGTTTCTCCTCTCTCTGAGTTTTTTTTATTACCCCCTTGGTGATTGCAAATACGTTATTCTTGCATACATACCGCATTCTTGCGTCACACATGCTGGACTTTTCCACCGCGCGGGAGCGAGTCCAAAATTAACTTTAATAAATTTATGGCAGCACATTTATAACCACTAAACATAACACGGAACATCATCAAAGCATCACTCCTGTGTTTATTTTCATTACTTAATAAGCAATCTGAGGCCGCACGGTGGATGAGTGGGTAGTACATTGGCCTCACAGTCAGGAGGTTCTGGGTTCGACTCTCCGTTGGGCATCTCTGTGTGGAGTTTGCATGTTCTCCCCGTGCGTGTGTGGGTTTTCTCCGGGTACTCCGCTTTCCTTCCACATTCCAAAAACATGCATGTTAGCTTCATTGGCCACTCTAAACTGTCCATTAGAGTGTGAATGTTTGTTTGTCTATATGTGCTCCGCGATTGACTTGTGACCAGTCCAGGGTGTGCCCCGCCTCTCGCCCAAAGTCTGCTGGGATAGGCTCCAGCGTACCCTTGGCCCTAATGAGGATAAGCGGGATAGAAAATGAATGAATAAATGAGCAATCTGTTCATTATACTTTGCTTTCCTTCCTAACACACACAATTGGTACGATTAAAATAAGCTCTGCTTCTACCTACTCCGTTTCGTACATGTTAAAGTGTGACGTCTTTAGATGTTTTTTTGTTAAACACATTTGGGAGGAACTAAAAACGCTAAAATAAGGTGTTACCTGAAGAAAGGGAATGTTTGATAGCTCATAAATGTGCTCAAATGTCCCTCTATGAACTCAGTAGGGGAGGGGCTGCAAGACAGGAAGTGTGCGCTGACTGCTGACACCTCCGATTTGCGCCTTCGTACACTTTTTGGCAGCTTGACAGTGTTGAAAAGCCTCGTAGGGCTTCCAGTGCGCGCGCTGAAGTAGCTCTCAGCTGCGAGAGGAGAGCCGGGTGTCTGCTTTGTACCCTCCACATTTACATGGCCTGACCCAGTTCGGCGGCAGGCTAGGGGAGGGGGGGGGGGCAGGCCAGGGAAAAGCTAAAAATACCCTCACGCCTCGTGTTAGGCAGCTTCATTGCGAAGGGATCCCGAGAATTGCTGTCTTTGAGTTGTTGGCTCACGGAGGTGTAGAAACAGCCAGAGGGTTTCCTTAGAACGGGGACTATTCTGCAGATGCTCGCCACCATTCCTTTGATTTGTCTCCATTTGCTGCAAATTTCCACCGCACGTGTGTGGTATTGGAGGTGGTGTCTCTGGCAGTGTGCAAGGGGTTAACCCCAGCCGCTGTCACTCAACCATACCACGCCAGCTGCCGGGCGCTGAGATCCAATCGCAATGATTTTCCGCTGTTGTGACATGTGACCGGCTCCGCTACCCGAAACTGTCGCAGCGGAGCAAATGTTGGCACGTCCCCATCGCCCCGCAGGGCTGAGGTGTCGCGGTGGCGGCCCCGCAGGCAAGCCAGAGTTGCGTCCAGTGGAGTTGCAGCATTTGAAACGAGCCTGCTGTTGTGTAGTGACCGCGTTGCACCGTGTGGGTGGCCACCAGCATCACTGAGTGCTTTTAGCGTTCTTATGGAGGACAGGCACTGTGATGAATCTATATGCAAGAGGGCTGTGCAATGTGTCTTAGAGTAAAGATGTCCCACTGCACCTGTAATAGTACTGGGCCCAAACCTGACACATACCAATGTGGTGTCTTTGGTACTGTTTGTGGAGTTATTGTTTCAGGAAAAGCAAGATAAGAAGCTAGAATTATGTGTGATGCTGTGAGGTGTAACCTAACTTTGCATCCTTGGGCTGGTAGATCTTTGTAGCCTGCTGCTTTGGCCCTTCTTCTCAGGAGTGTGTACAGTTCTCGCAGTCAGATGTATGCTTCAGAAATAAAACAATAACTCATTCGATCTCAGCCATTTTGTGCAATACCTGCCAGTACCGGCCTTTTTTTGACAATTTTGCCTGATCTTTGTAGGTTTCCCCTAGGATTGTTTGAAGCTGTGGTGGTGGGCTGCATGGGACTGCCTCCACTGTATCATGCCGCTGCTGCATCTGCAATTTCTAAGCGATTATGACAAATAGCAATTATTTATGACTTATTTTCATTCCTTAAATTTTATAGTGTATTGTGCATTGGTTAAAATTTCCCTACAGTGCGTAACCTGCACGCTACACTCCTCCATGCTCTCCTACTTCCCCCTTAGCTGTCAAGTGTGTTATTACGTGCAAAGGAGCTACGGCAAGCTCTATTAAATGCATTTCTGCCACCTTGTGGCTGTGTATGTGGCATTTTACTGCTCTAAAAGGGACAACAATTAGTATGCACTAGCGTCATCACCTTTTTTCTTGGGATCTGGCTCTAGTGGTTTAAAAAAACGTGTAAATACATCTTTGGTATTGAATGAGTTAACAGGCCTGCATGCAAGGTTCACAAACTAATGATGGAACTTATTTTCCCTTATATGTACGCAAAATAGCCGCCTTAGTAATACACGAGGCCCTGCAATTATGCTTTGTAATAAATAATAAATTCTGTCCTGTTTTTTCCATAGCAGATGGCACCAAGTAGAATCTCAACATGTGACAGAATAGTCTCCAAGAGTCTCAATGGAACAAGCTGCAAGCATTCATTTGTGCAGCGTGTGCTAATGCGGGCTACATTTGCTGCTGTGCAGCATCCATGTCCCAGTTCCATATTGTGACATATTTACAGTTTGTTTTATTTCACCAAGTTTAGCTGCTTCACCATTAGAAGAGCATATTGCAACCCATAAATGCATTCCAATCCAGTAAACTCTGAATGAACCAGACTCGTTATGTTGGTCATATTGAGGCCGAATGGGCGCCAGCCGCCAGTTACGTGCTGGGCTCCCTGGTGCTGAGCACCATGGAGCTCCCCGATGCCGCAGATAGTCTTAATTAGATTTAACGTGAGGCTTTTCATGAAGTAATCATTCAGCTGGTCCCAGCTCACTGCAAGTGTCCCAGAAAGCGACCTTTATACATGACGGAACATGTTTGCATGAAGAACGCATTAGCAGAATCCACTGAAAACACATAATCATGTGTAATGTTTGCACTTGTCTCCTTAGGTCTGACCGCATGGTGATCTCTGGCGCTCTGAGTTCTCCTCCGTTGCCATGAAGGGCCAGGAAGACTCAGCTCTTCGCGGGAAATGGCTGCTTTTGTAAAGACCCTACCCCGCGACCTGCTGCCACATGACTCCAGCTGCCTCTGACGGCCCCGCCGCCTTTTTATGGGCGCTCCTACTGTGTGCACGCTCGTGAGGATTTAAGCTTTTCCAGGAAACTTTGATTTTCTTTTTTTTTCTTTTTTCTTTTTATTTTTGCGACCCCCCCCCCACTGCTAACGCGAAGCTTTGCATTAGCGTGGGGAGATAACGAGACAATGGCTAACAACTCGTACAGCGGGGTGAAGAACTCCATAGTGGAGGCTAACCACGATGGAGAGTTTGGCTGCTCACTCAAAGAACTGCGCTCCCTCATGGAACTGCGAGGCGCAGAGGGGCTAAACAAAATTGGGGAGTCATACGGGGATGTTCAAGGATTCTGCAGCCGGTTAAAAACCTCACCTACAGATGGTAAAGTAACCTCCACCTCACTTTAGTGCTCCAACGTGGATGTTTTGTTGACAGAATGCTAATGCGGTCTGCACATAGTTTAGAGGGCTTGTCATAAACCGTGTTGCACACATCATCGGACACCTTGACATCACTTCCTTGGAAAAGTCATATGTCAGACAGGTGGCCGGGCGGCCATGCTCTGACCCGGGCCACTCCGGCTCTATTTCAGGGCCTGTGCACGGCCCCTCTCTCCTGTTTCACCTCTCTGGTGTGGGCGTCTCAGACAGACCAGCTGTCCACCCGGGCACAGCACCAGGCCTCAGCCAGGTTCATGTCCCACAAGTGGGCCAGCAAAACAGGAGGCTTTTTGGCCCAACCGTGTAGTGGGCCACTGTCTTGTGGAAGGAGAGGATTCATATTCTGGGAAGCGATATTGTATTAGTCTGTCGTCACCGTGTTGTTCGCCAGCCGGGGTTTGTGAAGATGTGATGTTTGGACACGGAAGCTGCAGCCGTCTTTATTCCTGCTCCTTGTGTGCTCCGTGCTTCAGCATCTCTCTATAGACAGTCTAGTGCCTAATCGCCACTATGACCTTGACTGAACTCTTATGGGAGAGGATTTTCAGTTTGATCCCAGATTAAAACGGCACCGCGTATTCACTGTCGCAGCAACAGTCCTCTGTATGCAGAGTGTCAAAGCCGGGGCGGGGGGGGGGAGAATTTTCCTCGGCTTCTTCTTGCCAGAGGGAATGCCGTAAATATCCCGCTACACAAATCATCTCTGGTTACCTTAACGACATCTTCTGCACTCCTGCCAGTGTGCCATTGTGGCAGCCCCCAGGAGGAAAGGCTGAGTCGTTCTAGCACCTATGTGCCTGTGTCATGCTGGGGGGGGGGGCTTAAAGAGTCCTGTCATACTCTGTAATGAGAGTGACACGAGACGGAACGTGCACTCGCTTCACCTCGCCCCCGCGCTGTGAAACGTCCCAAATGCGTTCAACGCCGCCGAGTGCCCAGCTTTGATTTTTAACAGTTCCATTGAGCTTGTTCATCATTGCTGCAGGATTACAGGAGCTTGACAATTGAAAGGGGATTTCTAATTAGTTGGACGGTTACGTCTCAAAACCTCTTAAGCCAATCCCCCCGTAATCCTCAACATTTGCAAGCTCATTTTCTTCACCCAATTCTCACTCAACTTTGCTGCTGCGGCAGCTCATCCACATGTAAATACATCAACTCAAATCAGTGCCTTTGTATAGCGTACATGCATGTATGGATACGCTTTGCACCCACACAGGATGTATGGTGTTTGTGGTTTTACAGAGTGGACAACAGGAGTCAGAGTCAGCCTAAGATCCACAAGGTTATGCTTGGGTGGGCAGGGAGAGTAGACATTTTTGACTGGAGGGAACGCAAAATATGGACTAGCTGCTATGTTTGTAGTGTTGACTCTTACATTGTATGTGGTGTTTTAACACATATCGCCACTCCGCTTTGAATGTCACATCTCAGGGTCACAGTGTTGCCAGGCTAAGTGCCCCCACGTCTCAGCACTGCTGCTTGAGATGTCGTGGCGTTGATATTCTGAGGACCTGCAGCAGCTTTACTCCTTAATGGGATCCCCTGAATTGTCTGCATAATGACGCTCATTAAATGCACAAGGCCTCTCCATGTCAATCTTATTGACCGGGCCCACCTGTTTACCCCTCCTGCCGCTGACCTCGGTTTGATTTCTACATCAGCCAAGTCAAATATTTGGGTTTCTAGTTGATCGGGATCTAGTTGATCCCGCTCGCTCTGTGCTTTTGCGAGGCTTCTGTGGTTGGAATGTTGTTCACAAATCAGCCTCATTGTGGCGGATGTTGATCTTTGCCTCTGTCACAGTGCAGTGATTTGTCAGCACATTGGGTCTCTTGTGGCTCAATATGTTGACCCACAAGAGACAAACAAAAGGTGTTTGTCATAGCGTCTGTACGACAGCAAAAGTACACTTACACCATTATTTTTAGAAGGCTGTTTGCGGGGGTTATGATTCAAGGCGTGAGAAGATGAGACGCCAATAAAAACGGCTGTGAAGTTTGCTGATATCTGTTTTTCTACAAAAAACAAGGGGAACTGTTATAATTACTAGATTCACCTCCCAAACCCTCCCTTTATCTTTTCAGTATGCCTGACCCATTTATTAAACACAGTCCAAGTCCAAAATGCAGGGTTTTCTCTAGGAGGCCCTGGTGGTGGGCTGCATCAGAGTGTCGTGCCACTGCCACGTTGCTGTGGCAGGAATCCTTTAGCAAAATATTTCAATTTACTGTCGGTAGGAATGTCAACATTAGGGTCCTTTTGAGCTTGAACAACAAATGCATTATTTAACTTAAGCGGTAAACTTTGCAATTACTATAGTAATTACTAGTGATGGTATTTCACGCTCTCAGTTTCAAAGTTTACATGTCCTCAAAATAGTTGATTCATAGTTCATTCAGTAATTCACAGTTCAATTCAGTGTGGCAATGAAGACAAGCGCAGATCATTTCTCAGTAGTTGTGTACATAAACTAATATTTCCACGGTGTGGTGGCTTGTATTGAACTGTGGCGCTGCGCCTCGATCCATTACATGTAGTGGAAATGTGCATGTGGTCACCACTAATGAATGATAATGTAAAATGATTGGTAAACAGTTGGAATTGAAGGCACATTGTAGCCTTTAGCCTGGTCGTTAGGCCAGCACAATAGGCTAGTTTGTCCAAGTCTGCATAATCCACACTGCTTGCCTGTTGTCATTCCAGTCATGACTTTGCATTGTGTATAAACCTGTGTTCACCTTGCTGCATATTATGGGTCCAGATTGACTGCTTCACTTTTGCATCTCATGCATCTACGGTGCGTTCAAGGACCGCTGAACAGAGTGCAAAATCTCAATGCTTGGCAACAAAACACTAAAGAACAGTGAAGGATAAAGACACAAACATGTGGAACTTGTGGGTTTTCGAACAGTGGTAAATGTGTCATGTACATTAAAAAAAATGTTAACATAAAATATGTTTTATAGTTTTACATGCAGAAAACAGTTGGACATGCATATAAATGAGAATGCACGGACAATTGTCGCATAATTAACCCAAAATTACGAACAAAAATAACTTTCACTGCATTTATTATTCATTTTAATTATTATCAATTTACAGTGAATGAGATGGACTGGAGCCTCGGTTCACATCATTAATTTATTCCAGAAGGTCAACAACAACCAAAACCAGAACGTATTCTAAAGCAGTCAATCTTTCACACAAGAAATAATCTAAATTCAATTATTCTGTTCCAGATACACACAAAACCTGACAAACCCCTTTTTAAAATAGTTTTACAGACACAACAATGATTTGAAATGCATATAAATACATTTACCTTGACTGATGACATGATTGTTTCTCACCTTATTCATCAAAGTGAAGGCACTGGCAACTTTCTTTTGTTCCATTGTGGTTAATGTTGCAGCAGTGACCAAAAGAAAAGCAGAGACTTGTGGTGTAAAAGTGTGTTAGTTAGCTTAGAACTACTGAGTCAACTGCTGATGACATCATAGATGGGCGACAAAGACTTCCGCGAGGCAGTTTCCATGTTAAAAGCAGGCTGGTAACAGCCGTGACAGAATAACCCGCCATCCAGAGTGTAGGCTAACCAAGGTCCACTGTATTTTTCGAAAATACAAAAATATTGATTTAGACCAAAAACCCACAAATGTGTGGGGTCGTGAATGCAGTATGGTAAATTTGTGAACCTCCAACGTGAACCTTATTTACTAATTTATGCTTTTTTGGTGCATTTTTGCACGTTGTCGTTCCCTGTGCAAATATTGGTACTGTAATTTGATGGTCGGGCCTCTTTCGGCATTCATTCAGCATTCTTCCCAGTATGTGACGTAGCTCATTCTGAAAGGATCTCAAGAAGTGTCCTAAAATAGGTTCCTATGAAATCACGTTTATTTTTCCCAAATTCCTTTAAAAATAAAAAATAAAAATTAAATTTTTTCCATGTTATTTTTTTTTTTTTAGTATTCCATCGTTTACATTTTACAATTATTTCTACCAGCATAATGTGTGTGAGTTTTGGGTTAGTGAATAAAAGGTCAGTGAATTAAGTGCAAAAGACCTTACATTTACTGATTCAATCCATAAATGGGCGATTTGGGCCAGTAATTGACTTGAAATGAATGCAGCTTGGCTAACTTTTCTAATAGGATGCCAGCTTCTGCACACATTCAACATACCTGTGCTTGTGATTAAGGAAATTGTAGTCACTCATGCAATTGCAATGTGCAGATGTATATATGCATATGTAAGATATTTTTATGACATGACTATTTTGTTTACCGTTAGCCTTGGGCAAAAATAAACGTGCTTCTTGTCTCAGCTCCTGCACGTCGTCATCGGGCATCGTAAAGCACTCCTAATATTAAAGCAGTAAAACACGACACCGTGAAAATGTACTCATCCAGGAACGGAACTCATAGGAACGGGCGGTTCAGTGTTTGTAAAAGATTCCGCCACGATTGAACCGTCCGCCGGGTATATAATTCCACACGCGACCGTTCCTTCTCACAATGACAGCATTTCATTCACATGATGCCAAATTTTGCCCGATTTTGAGCTTAACAGTAAATTCCGTTTTTATCGACCAATTCCGCAATTCAATTGCACACATCGTGCAATTGAGGCCATTGGAGGCGGCCATAATTAATTAATTAGTGGCAAGAGTGCAAACACACAATTCCATCAGCACCACAAAAGTCAAGAGTCCATCCATCCAAGGCTTTCAGTTGACTTGGCTTATTGCATTAGTCTTCATGACATTTTCAGGCACCACTTTAATGCAAACTCATACGAATGTTGTGACTGGCCGGCATCTTTTATTCTTGCCGTCGTAAGTGTCATCTCAGCACGACTGCTGTCATGTTTCTCTGGACTGTAACCTTGGCCCCCTCACCGGTGTCCAAAATGACCGGCCCGAGGTCAACCGTGGACAAGCGTCCAAATTAAACAGTTAAGGATTAGTCACCTGACTCGGCCTTGCGGTCTGGCCGGCCGAGGCCCGCCTAGTTTCTGTTTTTGTCGCGGCAATGAGGTGTTGACCGCTCTGTCACTTGTATTTATTGCGGCAGCGCCGGGGGAAAATGTGGCATAAAATTGAACGGGGTCGTAGCTGTCGGCGTGTTTTCATTAGAGGCTTAAGGAATCAAAGCAGACAGTATGAGATGGCGCGGGTGCCGCAACAGGCAATTATTGCAAGGTACACCCCGCCTGTCACTCTGCTGGCGGTGACTCAACTGCTACGCTCCCATCTGCTAACAGACCTGAAGAAAAGGATGGGTTCTGGGTGCGATTTGATTTGGTGGCATTTCATTGATTTTCTTTCTGCATCGGAGGTCGGTTGCTTGGAGATGAGCAAGCCGTGAGCTGAATAGGGTTTTGTAGGGCCCTATGAAATCCGTTTTACTTTTTCCGTTTCAGTGGTTTAGAATTCCATTTTTTACCTTTTGCACTTATTCAGCTACCATAGAGTGTCTGCTTTTTGTCTCAGTGAAAAAAAAAGTCAATAAATTAAATGCCAAATTCCTTACATTTATTGATGAAATTCATCATTGGACAATTTTTCCAAATACAGTTGTCCCTTCCTACATTGCACCTTCTCTATCGCAGTTTCATCACTCTTAACATCCATCCATCCATTTTCTGGTGCAGACTTTCTGGTCCCCGGCAAACTCTTCCAGCTCCACTGGGGGACCCCACTGTGTTCCCAGACAAGCTGAGACATAATCCCTCCAGTGTGTCCTCAGTCCGGCCCTCATGTTGCACACTTGAGCAGGAGTTTTAGGTTTCTTATTCACTCTTGTTATGTTTACTTTATTAGGTAATACGAGTGTGAAGCCCTTTATAATACAATAGCCACCGTAGGATGCTGTCAAACAAGGCATTGCTAACATCTGAGTCTTATGTTTAATATGTCATATTTTTGCTGATCATATCGACTACGGTGGCTAATACAAATGTAAAGAATGTTCATTCATGTGTAGAGGGATCTAACAATGCATGGAAGAAGGTTAACCTCAGCACACATTGCTGCAAAATCCTTTTTTGCCGACTTAGCTGCATGGACATGTTTAGTTCAGGAGGGGGCTGGTTAGTGTTTATGAAGACACGCTGCTATGAGCGGTCTGCTGAGGAAATGTTTCCCCACACAATCGTTCCTTCTCCTCACGATGACATGTGACAACACTCTATGTTGATTTCAGTGGGACTTAGCAGTAGATTCAGTTTTTATTGGCCAAATTTGCGATTCCGTAAAATGATAGGGTAGCAAGCTTTGCGTTGTGATTTGCTTGTCGCTATTCCCAGCACAGCACCCTTTCTGTGTTTGACTCCCTCACAGGAGCCCCCTCGCTTTTGCACAGTCATACGTTCCTCAAAATTCCGCTCCACCTCCTCACCACTTCACTCCATCCATCCATCCACCCACCCACACAAACATGCGAGCTGTCTACATGAATAGATCTGAGAATCTGGTGCATCATCAGATGTGTGTAGGCCCTTTGGAGTGTGAGCGTGGAGGCATCTGAATGCAGCACGGTAAAATGCAAGGTGCTCAGACGTTTGTCGTCTATTCTCTTGGTGTTGGACTCGTCTATAGAATGTGTGGCGCTGATTTTCCCATGCAGACAATACTGGGGTCGTTGACTTTTAGCCCACACAGTGCTGCATCCATCTGTTGCCAGAATGGCTCATAGTTACCTCCACCAAGCCCAGCCTTTATCTGTTTGTGTTCTGAATAGATCTACATTACGTTTTCAGGGACTGTCGGAAATGGGATATGCAGGATCTGATTCAATTTTGGGCGTGATCCGGATCATCGTCTGGATCCAGGAATTGTTAAAGGATGTTAAAGGATTCTTTAACATTGCGAGATGGGACCATTTTTTGCATTTGTGCATATAACTACAGAAAAAATGGTCCGAAAAAAAATACAGGACATGTTTCCAATAGGTTCTACAATGATTAAAAAAAATGTACCATTATTATTTTGGTATGACGATATGGGGGGGGGGGGGGGGG